>JAPKLW010000334.1:0-30592 GCA_026898455.1 Plectranthus barbatus | reverse complement strand
ATTATTATTATTATTATTATTATTATTATTATTATTATTATTATTATCCCTTATTGGCTTTAGGTTAAGTTAGCACTCCTAACTTATATATCTAATAATTGTTGAATCAAAATCAGAAATTTATTATTGATTATATAAAAACTCACAAACTTGATTGTGCTTGATCGAGTTTAAATGAGCATTCTTAATTTATAGTTATTTTCAAGATTTTATTATTCTTTCTTAAAAATTACATTTAATCCAATTTATTTTTTATCTTAAGACTATTAAACCAATTAAAGACATGTTATTAAATAAATAATATAAATTTATAAAATAAGAATTCTCATACTTATAGAATAATTCTCCATGGGACATGTAGGGTCTGTGTGTAAAATAAATAAAATTAAACTCATATTTATAGAAATTTGTAAAATTTTAATTTTTTTTCCCTACAAAACCAATTTGTAAGAATGAGAGAAATTTTGTTATTATATAGTAGTAGGGTAGTGATCAGGTGAGAATAGGAGTTACTATGAGAAGTAAGAATAAATCTCGCGTGTCCATCTCATCAAATCGACGAACTGGATTCATTCTCAGCATATTGAAAAACGCGGCATTTTTGCCCCAATATCGTGCAGTTTTAGTCTTTAAAGGCTAAAACTGTAAAAATACTCAAACACAAACAGCAACCTGCATTTTAAGCCCGATTTACTTCATTTTTAGCCCAATTTACTTCATTTTTAGCCCGATTTACTTCATTTTTACATAAATACGAATTAAAAAAAAATTAAACATCTTCTTCTTCAAAGCAACAACACGAGCGTAGTCTCTATAAAACTCAATACTAACATCAACAGTTCTTAAAACTATGCCCTTAAAATGCTTTATCTTATTAACACACTTTGGAATAAATGAACATGTAAGATACAAAAGTGCACAAAGTTAACACTAAAGATGCACAATATAATAGAAAAAATGAACGTCGATCTGAATAAAACAAATTTTTTTAAACTATATTCATGCATAATTAACAACGTCGGGACCGAACACGAATGCGAAATCCAGAAACAAAGAAAAAAAATCTGATCAACAAAAGAAATATAAATCAATTCGAACAAAGAAGGAATAAATGAACATGTAAGATACAAAAATGCACAAAGTTAACACTAAAGATGCACAATATAATAGAAAAAATGAACGTCAATCTGAATAAAACAAATTTTTTAAAACTATATTCATGCATAATTAACAACGTCGAGATCGAATACGAATGCGAAATCCAGAAACAAAGAAAAAAATCTGATCAACAAAAGAAATATAAATCAATTCGAACAAAGAAGGAAAAAGAAATCAAATCGCGCGAAGAAAGGAATAAAAAATCTAATGAGATACTATTTCAGATTTTAAAAAAAAGCTAAAATTACAAAAATAACCTTAATTTTGCAAAACTGCAGGATAATCGAGGAAAACTGCACACGGAGTAAAATGGATCATGAGCGTTGAAATCACAAAATCAAAGGCTAAGATTTATTCATATTTCTCATACTAAAAACTATTCTCATATGATCACTACTCTATAGTATAGTATACTCCTACATTTTCAGTTGATATGGATACTTTAACACACAACCCTCACGCTCGGCATGGAGCTTCATGAGAATCTCACATTGGGAGTTTTCAGATCCCATCATTGGTATATTTTTAACCCTCTCAAACGCAACGGTAAACTTTATGGAGAGCTTATTATCGAACTGAGCCGACTTAATTTAATGCCATATAAATTTCTTATTTCTCACCCTATAAAACCAACTAATAAAGATAGAAATTTTCACCATTATATAATAACATACTCTCAAATTTGTATATAGCATTTTTAACAAACTTTAGCAAACAATCAATTAATTTCCGTCATAAATTGCGGGGTTCAAGAAAAGTATTTCTTTTAGACATTTTTAAAAAGAAGAATATCTCTTTAATTAGTGGCCAACTCATTTTTGCAAGAATTGATGTGTGGTCCAATAGTTGAAAATGCGTGAATTTATTACTAATACAATAAAATATTCCTGAATTTATTCACCAAGCTATTTCAAGATTTACACCTAGTCCAGGTAACCTAATCATTTACAGCAATATCAACAGCTATAAAGCAACATTTTAATGCCAAAATTCCCAATTTTACTTGCTACATTACATGTAAGAAAACTTTTTGATCACACCAAATGTCTTATAATCCAATAAATCTATTGCCACATCAACTAGTCTGTCGTACATCAAAATTATTTTTTCGTTGTCTTGTATATAAAGAGAATCAATCCAGTGCTAAAATTTGATTTGTATTAAATATAATTTATCACAACTATTTACATAAACCTAATCAATTATCAAGATCAAAACTTATTAATAAGCCTATACTTTTTTTCCATCCTCAAAGTGCATTGGTGAAAATGTTATCCTAATGGATCCCAACTTAGTGCAAGTCGCTAGGTTGGAATGTTGAGCACTCAGCATAGCATAGCCTACAACACTTGAGATTACACTTATGAGATTTGCTAGCCTCAATTTACTATCGTTTTCTCCTCTTTACTATTTTTATGGCGCGTACTATTTATTATGTGCTGTAATAAATTGAAAAGTTCTGGTGTAGCATTTCAATTAATATAGTTATTTTTGCTGTGGACCTATTTCTGTCCTTCTCTTTTAATACTTCATTCGATTTAATTCTGCTAGATTTATGGATCGTGCCTGAAATGCAATATAATATTTCAACCAACATATTTTAGGAATGATGTGAAACCCTGAATTTTTGAGAAATTAATTATATATATAATTAATATCTTCAAAATTCGATCGCATGAATCTCTGGCTTACGTAACCAAAAAACCTACGAGAACATTTCAAAATAACCTTCATAAATATATACACGAGATTTCATTTGTTTCATAGAATTCTCCTGAGGGCTCATCTCTCCAAATCGAGGATAAGGATGGTAGAGTATAATTAAAAGAGCCAATACATGAAGTTGAATTGAGTATAATGCAGCAATTATAAGTAGAATAGCCGAATATGGTTACCTAATCGCTAGTTACAATAATGTACTATACAAGTTATTGTCACCAAAAATATGTACTATACAAGTTATTATCACAAAAAATATAGGTATACGAGCACGTTACTAAGGCTATCCACCATGGCAAGTCAAAAAGTGACACATAATATGTGTTGCCCTCTTGATCCAAAAATCATAAACAACCGATAGACAACACGAAGACAGAAGAAAAGAAAATATGGAGGAATTTTAGAGTTTTATTTCTTGTAAACAACTGTTACAAAACTCTATGAAAACCTTAACCAATTTCTTATCTATAACAATGAAAACTACTACCCCGGCCCTATTTATAAGAAAAACTAGGATAGATAAACAAGAAAACAAGATAATTTATGATATATTTATATCTTCGTATTTATATTAGATTCCTTTCCAAACTAGATAAGGAAACAAATCTTTCAAAAACCAAGGAGTATATCTTCAACATTCTCCCCCTTACTCCTTGAGTGATTCAAGGTCTCTAACTCTAAGTAAATGTCACATCATTGCCAACTTCGGTGCTGGTAAAACCTTGTTAGTGCATCGACCTTTTATTGTTCGGTTCGAACAAACTTCACCTCGATTTAACCTATTTCGACACATTCTTGAATGAAGTGATACTTCATGTCGATGTGTTTGCTTCGACCATGGAACACTGTATTCTTCATAAGTTGAGTGGTTTGAGGTCTCTAACTCCGAGCAAATATCGCATCATTGCCAACTTCAGTGCTGGTAAAGCCTTTGTTAGTGCGTCGACCTTTTGTTGATCGGTTCGAACGAACACTACCTCGATTTGACCTAATTCGACACATTCTCGAATGAAGTGATACTTCGTGTCGATGTGTTTGCTTTGACCATTGAATATTGTATTCTTCATAAGTCCGAGTGTAGACTTGTTGTCAATGAGGAGCTTCACTGTTTTCGATCTCGAACCAGTCAATTCGAGCAACAATGCTTTCTACCAAAGCGCTTGACATGTTGTTGTTGCTGCTGCCATGAACTCTACTTTGCACGTGGAAACTGCAACTGTCTTCTGCTTCTGCATGTTCCACGAGACAAGACAGTCATTAATGTAGAATGTCATACCTCCTGTGCTCTTTCGGTCATCTAAGTTACCTGCAAGATCACTGTCAGAATAACCCACTATCTCTTCATCACCTCTTTCTCCTCTTCGAAACACTATTCCGAAGTGCATAGTGCCTCAAAGGTATTGTAGCACTTGTTTCACTGCCTTGTGATGCATCTCCGTAGATCTCTCCATAAATATGTTGGCAACTCCAACTGCATAGGATAGATCTAGCCTCGTGTGAAGAAGATAGCATATACAGCCGATGACTTTTTGATATTTTATCTCATCGATTGGTTGTCCTTCAAGATCTTTGTGGAGTTACAATCAAGCATCCCGAACTGGGTCAATACCTTCTTGGCACAAGTTGCCTGCTTGATCGAAATACCTCCCTTGAACTGAGTCACCTCGATCCCTAGGTAATATGATAGCAATCCAAGATCACTCATCTCGAACTCCCCCATCATCTGCTTCTTGAAGATTCTGATTGCCTTCGGATCTTCACCTGTCACAATCAAATCATCCACATAAACAACAACTATCAATCTCGAGTCAATGCTACCTCTTGTGTACACTGCTTGCTCTTGTGCACATCTTGTAAAACCTATCTATTTTAGGCTTCAATCGATCTTCAGATTCCAAGCTTGGGGTGCTTGATGAAGGCCATACAGTGCCTTCTTTAACTTCAACACCATGTGCTCTTTGCTGTGACCTTGAACCCCTCTGGTTGAGTCACGTACACCTCTTCTTCGAACTCCCTATTCATTAAGGCTGACTTGACATCGAGATGGTGTACTTTCCATCTTCGATTAGCCACCAAGGCAAGGATGACTCGTATTGTGTCCATTTAAGCAACTGGTGCGAAAACTTCATCAAAGTCAATGCATTGTCATTGCACATATGTTAGGAATATTGTTAGACCCCTCTGTTGTAAACAATTTCATAGTCATAGTTAGATATGTTTTGGTGCATAAAAGCTCTAGCAACTCAGTATCGAGTCAATTGTAAAAAGTCTTGTATAGGAATTCATACTCGAGTTGTAATAGATTTAGAAAATGGTAAAGAATCTAGTTTGCTGAAGGAGTCAGCAGACTCGATAAATCGCTAGCTAAAAGGAAAGAAAGGCTAGTAATGCGGAGGAATGTGACAATGATGTTGAAGAAGGAACTCCAGCAAACTACGGAGACATTCGACGTACACCAACAACCACAAATGGCAATCAGCAATCAAGAAAGAAGTTACAAAGTCGAGAATCAGACGGATTACAAGTTACAAGGAAACCCGACCAATCAAGAGGATGGAACAATCATCATGGAAAAGGAGGGTTCAGACCTACAAAGGATCCATTCTGACAGAGACGGCTACAGATAGATGCTACGCCAATCAGAGACAAGGAGACTTGAAGAGTCTCTGTCCACTGCAGAAAAAGGAAGAACGCAGATAGGCGAGCATTGCCTTTGAGTTTAACGGATAAGATTCAAACAACCGTTTGAATCTTCACCTATAAATAGGTGTCATCCTTATTTGATTCAAAGGTTTGCGATTTTTTACATACAGAGATAAGAAAAGAGACTATACACTTTCTCTACATCATGCGAACTCATCTGAGCTAAGTTCTCAATTGAAGCTATTCACTAGCTTTCATAACAGAAGCTCGAGACCTGCGAAGTTTATCTTCAAAAGGTTATATTGGGATTCTTTTTATTCTAGGGAGAATTTAGCAGTCACTATTGTGGTGCAAGAGTGATTCTTACGGGCAACGCCAACACAAGGATAGGTTCCAGGAAGAACTATAAAACTCCCAGCAGTCGACGTCCAAGGAGAAGGGAGGTTTGTCCTCACTCTACGGAGCGACACCAGTGTAAGATTGGAGATCGAGGTGCTTGAAGGTGCACGCTAACCAGACGAAATAGTTTCTCAACGTTAGAGATCAGGCCTGACCTTGTACTCATTCTTCTAGTGAGTTTTCAGTCGGAGGACTGAGGAGTGGATGTAGAACAGTTGTTCGAACCACTATAAAAACCCTTGTGTCGTTATCGTTTTATTTCGTTATTGTTTGTGCTTAGACTTATTTTAAACTCAACACATCAAGTGTTGAAGTATAAACTACAATCGAACTAACGAACATACGAGCTAAAACACTTTTGATAAACACTTGCTAAGTCGAGACCTTAACAAGATAAGTGCAAGATAAATTTAATACTTCCGCTGCATATAAAACACTCTGATTGGGGACCAACAAGTGGTATCAGAGCGGTTGGTCTTTACAAACTAGCTGCTTCTGAGTCGCTTAGGACAAGATCCAGATTATCCTTGCATATCTGTTTTTCTGTGTTTAGCTCATGTTCAAGAAAATGACGCACAACGCAAAGCTTGCAAAGTTTACTCCAGATTCCTACTCTACATGGAAAAAGAGGTCGATGATCACCCTGATGAATGTGCATCCTGAAATGAGACAAGTGATCGAAGTCGGACATATCAAAATCTAGTAGGTAAAGACAAGGGTCGGAGAGGACGTAACAGGACCAGACGAAATGATGGATAAGCCGCTTGAAGAATGGACTCAAGAAGATAGAGCCCGTGATCAACTAAATTACTTAGCCATGGATCTGATATTAGGTGCTTTATCACCTACTCTAATGGCTGAAGCGTAGGAATATGAGAGTGCCAAAGAAATGTGGGATTTTCTTGGTACTTTGAATAAAGAATCGAATTAGATGAAGAGAAACAAACTACAACAATGGGTAGACAGGTATGAATCTTTTTGCTTGATTTCAGGTGAAACCATCAAGGACATGGAGGCAAGGTTCAACAATATTGTAGCTGAGTTAAAGAAGTTGGGAAGAACGTACGAACTTCCTGACATGAACTCAAAGATTCTCTCAAGACTTCCGAAGGAGGATTGGTTCGCAAAGTAGCCAGTCTGAAGGATAAAGATCTGTCAAAAATCAACACCACAGACGTGTTTGCTCAATTGAAGGCTCATGAGTAGGACATCGTCCAGATCAACAAAAATGAAGCTGTTCGTGCTGTAGTCAACATTGAAGAACCGATCGAGGATGCTGCAATCTTTGTGAAGAAAGATGGACAAAAATGGAAGACAAAGAAACCATTCCACTCAGATCGACCCGCTCAGTCCAGTTCAACAAAGGAGATTCCTTCCACCAGTGGATCTCATTTCATAGAAGAAGAACGCTCTGTACGCAAACTGGAAGAACAAATGAAAAAACTGCAAAGATTGCTGCTGAAGGCAAAAGGGAAGAAGGAGGACTTCCAGCAGATTCAATCAATAGACAACAAGAATGGAAAGAGAGCACCACGAACATACTGCGAGTGCAATTCCCCGGATCACCTGAAGTTTGAATGTCCAAGAGTAGACCCAGAAGAAAGGGAAAGATTGAGGAAGCTGTTCGAAAGACGTGCATTGAAAGCACTCACTAAAGCCTTACTGACGAGGACAGAACTACCAGACATCCCAGATTATGACGACAAAAGTTACTCATCAGAAGATGAAGAGGATGTTCTAATGGTGTTCATGCCAGATATCAATGAAGAGCAGACAGGAGATTCAGCTCTAGCTGCCACAGGAAACAAGGTAACAAACACTACTCTGTCTATTGCTTCGATTTCTGATAGTATGCATGACACTGTTGATTCTTATTACACAGAATCAGATGATATAACTGTGGAATATTTGCTGAAAGAATTTTCAAAAGTTCATGCATTAAAGAATATTCTAGTAAAAGAAAATTCCTCTCTGAAGTCTCAGCTTTCTATTTTGACCAGTGAAATTGATAAATCTATGTCAGCAGATGAGGAAACTCTAACGTTAAAAACTGAATTCTCCTCTTTGAATGATAAATATAGCATTTTAAAATAGGAGAATGAAGCCTTGAAAAACAATCACTCCGTGCAAAATGTGTGTCAATGCAAATTTTCTAAAAGCATAAGAGATTTATATGATATTCTATGTGTCCAAAGAAGTTCGTAGAACTTTGCTAGAATAGGTTTTGACAGTGAAAAACCTTGCGATGCTGAATCAAGTAAGATAAAGAAAATTGTTTTTGTCCCAGCAACTGGGAAGATTCAGCAAACTGCTAGGAAAGATAAGAGGGAAAATTACAAATCAATTGCTCAACAGAAATGCTGGCAGACCAACATCCCTCAGCTGACTGCTCAACAAAGATTGAACTATCGATCTGCTGAGAAGAAGCCAGCAAATTCAAGGTATGTAACCCAACAAACTGTTCCATCTGGTAGGAAGGTTCATACGAATCCTAGCACGGCTAAGCAATCTACTGAGGTTGCAAGGAAGCCAGCATATACTCCAAGTAGAAGGAACACATACTTGAGGCCAGAGTCTAAACCAAAAAAATTTCAAAAGACAGTAATGGCTCGACACACTACTACACATTCCTATGTTGATTATAGAAATTATGCCAATAGGAACGAAAGGGAAGTGAAACGTGATGACAAAAGAAACATCAAAATCACGAGTCTGGATTCCCAAAGGAATAATCCAGAAAACTAATCCTGCAGGACCCATAATTGATCGGGTACCGAAAATATAACTTCTTTGTTTTGCAGAAACAGGATCCAGGAAGAAGAATTTCAAGAAAACTCAAAGAATGCATCCTAGACAGTGGATGCTCAGGTCACATAACAGGAGATGAAGACATCTTCACAGAACTTCACAAGTTCCGAGGAGCTTCAATCTCATTTGGTGACAACTCCAAGGCCAGAGTAATCGAAAGAGGGTGCATCAAGCATAATGAAATGCGAATAATCAACGTTGCCCTCGTCGATAGCCTGAAGCACAATCTACTGAGCATCAGTCAGCTAAGTGAAAGTGGATACATTTTTTTCTTCTTTGATACAGGTTGTGAAGTTGCTGATAGAACCACTGGAGAAGTAATGCTCAGAGGAATCTGGAAAGGAGGACTCTACATTGCTGATTGGGAGAGTGGTCAACAAGCATCGTGCTTCATAGCATTCAACAAAGAAGAAACAAATTGGCTATGACACAAAAGGCTAACGTATCTAAACTTTAAAACTATAAGTTATATTGCCAAAAATAACATTGTTGCAGGTTTACCACAAGAAACCTTCAAAAATGAAAGAATATGTTGAGTCTGTCAACAAGGAATGCAAGTCAAAGTGTCCTTCAAATCAAATCCGGAAAAAGCCACTTCAAACAGAATCCTTGAGCTATTGCACATGGATTTATTCGGACCTGTGACTCCACCCACTGTAGGTAACAAACTATATACCTGATCACTGTAAAATTCTATAGACTAATTGCAGATACAACGGCAAATAAATTTATAGTTAACTCTAAGGTTGTCGAACCCAAATAAATTGTATAACGAAATTACTTCATGTACTAGCCATGATCCTAAAATCTATTGTTTGAGTTATCAGAAATCAGGGGTTTTGAGTTTTGGAATTTGAAGAAACAAAACAGAAATTTAAAGATTTTGAAAGCAGATTTAAAGAGACACATATCCTAGGGCAAACTATCAATCAAAATACACGTAATCAATTAACTTGCTTTGGTGGGAAATCTTAATGTACTATAACTTCTTGGTCGGACAATTATAGCCTAGATTACTAGCATGTGAATGTATATGCTTTGTCGGCCTCAATAACACAATACTAGTCAATCTTTCATAAATCCTCAGATTAACCCGACAATTATTATCTTCCCCTATGACAGATATTCTAATTGAATTCAAATTCCTTTTCCTGTGATCAAGTATCACTTTTCAGTCCTTCAATTAATAACTGTAAACCTAGAATTAATTCTATCTCTCGATCTGATTAATTCTAAATCTTAATAATTCAAACAGGAATTCAAAACCAAGCAATTATTGTTAATCAATTAAACATGCATTTGATAGATATTCGTTGCCCTAGAACCCGCTAGGGTTTCTAGCCACACATAGCAGATAGAAAGCAAAAAACAAACATATTATTAAAGTGCATAAAAGTAACTTACAGGAAAATAAAGGTTCGTGATGGAAAAATAAAGGATGCTCAAGGCTAAAGGATGCAAAGTATGAATAATGATGAATAAAACTCGAAAATAAGGGTTATTTATAGTTGTGGGTATGTATCCTATCAAGTTTAGGGCTTGAAATCCGATTTGATTTGAATTTAATGAAATTTCGCCAGATTTTCCTGCACTTCGATAGAGGTGGAGTGGCATCGGTCGAAGTGTGTCTCTTCACCCATCAATCAAGGTCGACTCTCCGTTGGTCAAAATCAAACTGCGTGGTCTCACGGTTTTGGCCATAGCTTTCACTCCCGAACTTCAATTGACCCGATTCAAGTTGCGTTGGAAAGCTAACTCAAAGCTCTATCCATTACCATGCACCAATAGCCCGAATTACATGTGTGGAGAAATCCTTCACTACTACTCTTGCACGTCACTGCTTTCGGAATGGTTTTCTGGTGAATTTGAGACTTAATCATACAAAAACGCACCATGACAAGCGTAACACCACATATAATAGACTCATGCATGAAATATATGTATAAACTTAAGAAAACTACATAAAATAGTATGAAATACTATAGATAAGTGAGTAAATTTATGAACTTATCAACCCCCCAAACTTGAACGTTTGATTGTCCTCAATCAATAGGCAAGAAAAAATCAAAAGGTCATGTAATTAGAGAGCAATGCCTCGCAAGATTCATCACAGTCAAGGGTCAGAAATCCACTTTCTACAAGCAGTTTGAAAGAGATAGAAAATCCACTAATATTGGAAGAACTCACGGACAGTGTTTCGCTCAACTCTCAAGTGTATAGGATAAAGATGAAAATACTCAACACATGTATGAATGAATTTCTACCATAGGCTTGCAAATTTTCTACTATCCCCACTTCTAAATTGTGCACACAAGTCTAGAATCAAAAAGGACTTTTGTAAGGGTTGTAATGTAGGCTTTTTGTGAAGGGTAGGGAAATTTTGGCCAAATGACTAAATTAAATTGAGTATGCATCCTCAACTAATCCAAGCCGCCATCTAACTTCATTCACCCTTCACCTCAAATACATCAACAAAACACAACTTTTCTAGCTCATATTTGAATCTCTTATGCTCTTTCATAATGATAATTCTTTTCTTTTTAGAGAGCTTATGAGAATTCTAATAGTTTTTATTTAAGCTCTATTTTTTCACACATCTTTTAACCAATAATTTATATTTTCTTATCTCTCATTCACAATCAATCCACCCCATATACCACAACTCAAGGCATGAGAGAAACAAATGCTTTTTCTTGATCTCATAGACAAGGAAAGAAAAATTTTGTACAGGCTCAAAAGTGGCTAACTAGGGAAAATTTAATGTGAAGGGACAGTTTTTAGGGAATTGGGCTATCAAAGATGGCCTAAGATCATTTCCTAAACTTGTGCACACTTATGTAGTCTCAATAAAGAAAATAAGCAAGTTCTAGAGAAATTGAAACACACATGAGAATCTCACATCAAATGAATTCAGGCTCAAATCTCACACAAGGGTTATAAATTTTCTTCCACAATCAATTTCAATTCAACTTAATCATCATGCAAGTATCAGTTTCAAATAAACCCTATCATGCGGTATTCTACATTCATAGGCATCTAATCACAATCCCCATCAATTCAACTTTACTATTAACTAATTCTAGTCTTAGTTCTCGTTTAGGTTATCTCAAAATTCAAAAAATTTCCCACAAAAATCGAATAACATAAGAAAACATGCAAATGCAACCAAATGTAAATGCTGAAAGCGATAAAGATAAAATATTCCTCCCTTGTCCTCATCCCCCAAACTTATTTCTAACTCTAGAGTGGGAAAAAGTTTGAGAATCAGACATCAACTTTTTATCCCTGGAGGCTTTGGTTTCAACCCTGGAAGTAGAGTCACTCATCCTAGAGAAAGCAAGATCCGCCTTGATCTCATGGAGACAATTGAATATTCCCTCCAGAAATTGATCTTCGTGCTTTCCCGGATGGCCGTCTCTCTCTTCTTCATATATTATCCTATAATCAATTCCACTCCTAGCAAAACTGCTATGCCCGCAGCGATGTTCGTCTTTGCGCATTGAGGCCGCACAACCTAGTTTTCTGCTCCTACTCCCGTATAATGATGATGAGGCCAGCGGTTGAATTAATCAAATGCTAAATCACGTAGGAGAATAATAAAAAATATAAACGATATGCTAAATCATGTAGGAGAGAAATTAGGAACGGTTATGGTAACTGAAATATACAATTCTCATAGTACCCTACAAAAATATTAAAAAGGAAAATAAAATATAGAAAATAAAATCAGATATTTAATCAAGGCCCTTCAAATTAAATTTGGTCTTATCACTCATTTGAAAGGTGGTTCACATATGATTACAACCCTCTCTATATATATATAGGGAGCGAATCATATAAGAAAAAATCCCATGTGAGAAAAAAGAATGAATTATATCCGTTAGATTTAAATAAATCAATGGTTGATATAAAATCAAACAACAAGTGAAACACAATCAAGCAACATAATAATCAAGCAACAACTAAAACACAATCAAGCAATTGTTTGATTGTGTTTTAGTTGTTGCTTGATTGCATATCAACCATTGATTTATTGAGATCTAATGGATAAGATTCATTCTTTTTTCTCACATGGAGATTATATATATATATATATATATATATATATATAGTAGTAATCATAAAATAATAGCTATTCCCATGCTAAATGAGAAAGAATCTGGATCCTTTATTTTGTTGATCAAATGGTTGTGATAATTCAGAATTTATTGAATAAATAAGGTAATTAGGGTATCTTATTAATTTAGCCTTTAAGTTTGAATAACAGTTTCTGTATCTTTAGATCTAAATATTCTATTTCCTAATTTTCTCTTTCCTCCCATTATAATCAAACGATTATATCTTTTTCGATTCAAATCTATTTATTACGAATCATATATCAAATTAAACGTATTTTTACAACGATTCATATGATATCAATATTGAATATGTTAAATTTAGAAGATTCACACGAAAATCATGATTTTATATTCAGCTGGTATGTATTCTTCATTATATTTATGTTCAGGATAAAAAAAATGCATCAATTATGCATAAAAAATGTTCCCAAATATCTGCATTTTTTTTGCATCAAATGATGCATTCTTACATTTTTATTCTAAAGCATATGCATTTTTTATTCATATTGAGTGTATTTTTTGCATCGATTATATGCCGCAGTTTTATGCCAAAAATATTGCATTTTTTACATCGAATGTATGCATATTATGTTTTATGAACTGCATGAAATGAAATTTTTTAATATATATTTTTCACATTTTTACCCTTTTATGCATTGAGTATATGCAAAAAATGCACCGAAAATTGGACGAGATTTGTTTAATTTGAGCCGTCGATTGCAATATTTAACGACTCAGATTTTTTCATATGTAGTACGGGAAATCCTATTATCACCTAATCACTACCATATATATATATATATATATATATATATATATATATATATATAGGGATGTGATCCAGTGAGAACGGTTGTTACCATAAGAAATAAGAACCATTCTCGACCGTAGATCTCGCTCAATCAACGATCCAGATCTCATGAAAAAATGCGGGCATTTTTTCCCCAAAAATCTGCATTATAGGGCAATTTAGTCTTTTCGCCTATAATTAAAATTCGCCCTTAAATTATTACTTTCTTAATACACATACCACGTACATGCATTATACAGTTCACAAACTATCATTATAGAGAGAAGATACTATCATTATATATTTCCCCTCGAATTTCACACGAATACACAAATATTACTAACATGTGTAATAATTCAAAGCAGTGGATTTCATCAAACAAAGCAGACATGCATTATATAGTTTATGTACTATCATTATATACTACAAATATTATTATTATATGTTGAACTTAAAAAATATGTTAATATAATTTCAATGTGTTTTTTCTTCTTTAATTAATTAAAAATAAATGTGCAAAAGCAACGTAAATTGTGGCTTGCGAATAAAATTGTAATTAAATCTGAATTTAAAACAAGTTACAATCACTCATTGAACCTCTTCTAGAAACATCACAAGTTGCAAGAATGAGGATTGACAAATAACAATACAATACAATAGTAGAAATACAATCAATTGTGGAACAAACAAGGGATAGAACATCCTCAATTATCATCAATCATCAATCTCAACATAGCTAGCTTTCAATCTTATACAGAGTTGATGTAAAGAGCTAGTTGAGGTCAAGGAAGGCTTTGGCCAAGGGATGCTTAGTCTGTGAGAGATGGTGAGCCTCCATAATCTCAACAATCTCACCATTATCAACAAGGCACACCACATCAGCTATCCTCTGCATCTGCTTGAATGTTATGTTATCACACTTTGAAACAAACAAATCTGTACAGAAAAAATCATGAATTAAATTTGAAACTTATAACATATAATGCAAGATTCATAACTATATAATGCATGTATTTACACTACATAATGAATTCTCATAACGGAACAGAACCTCCATAAACTAAGTATAACCGACTCACATATAATGCAACTAGTACAAAACAATAATGCATGCCATAACATTATATAATGCAGACATAAAACAAATTTGAAAGTAAGTAAACTAATAATCACTCTTTCAGATATAACATAAGTACTACAAATATATAATGCAAGATTCATAACTATATAATGCATGTATTTACACTATATAATGAATTTTCATAACGGAACAGAACCTCCATAAACTAATTATAATTGACTCACATATAATGCAACTATTGCAAAACAATAATGCAAGTCATAACATTATATAATGCAGTTATAAAACAAATTTGAAAGTACGTAAACTAATAGCCACTCTTTCAGATATAACATAAGTACTACAAATATATAATGCAATTCATAGCGATATATAATGTACGTCTTCAAATAAAATAATTAAGAGTGAAAACACCAAACAGAAAACAATAATCTATGAAACCTAATTCAATATCTGCAAACAAATCATCAATAACCTATACAATGAAACTTCAATTCTATCACCATAATTTGATAACTAATGATCGAACACATATCAGAAAACAACTGCTATGACGAACACAGACGATGACGAACATAGACGATGACGAACGCAGACGATGACGAACACAAACAATAACGAATCCAGATGATGGCGAGCAGATTTCACGGAGAGAATGAGTGAAGAAAATATATAATCACAGAAGGAATGAAGATCGTAAATCGCAAACCGCAAAGGAAAGAAGGATCGCAAGATTTAAATTAAGATTCTAAAAAGATTGAATTCATGTAAGTACAAAATTACCCCTCATTTTACAATAATGCAGGTCAATACAAACAATAATGAAACGCGGACGAAATTAAATCTGAGCTGTTGATTTCATATTTTGGATGGACGAGATTTGTTCTTATTTTCACATGGTAACTTCCGTTCTCATATGATCACTCCCCTATATATATATATATGGTAGTGATCAAGTGAGAATAGGAGTTACTATGAGAAATAAGAATAGATCTCGCACGTCCATCTCATCAAATCGACGAACATGATTCATTCTCAGCAAATTGAAAAACGCGACATTTTTGCCCCAATATCCTGGAGTTTTAGCCTTTAAAGGCTAAAACTGTAAAAATGTTGAAACACAAACAGCAACCTGCATTTTAAGCCCAATTTACTTCATTTTTAGCCCGATTTACTTCATTTTTACATGAATACGATTCTTCAAAGCAGCAACACGAGCGTAGTCTCTATAAAACTCAATACCAACATCAACAGTTCTAAAAACTTTCCCCTTAAAATGCTTCATCTCATCAACACACTTTGGAATAAATGAACATGTAAGATACAAAAATGCACAAAGTTAACACTAAATATGCACAATATAATAGTAAAAATGAACGTCGATCTGAATAAAACAAATTTTTTTAAACTATATTCATGCACAATTAACAAAGTCGAGACCGAACACAAATGCAAAATCCAGAAACAAAGAAAAAAAATATGATCGACAGAACAAATATAAATCAAATCGAACGAAGAAGGAAGAAGAAATCAAATCGCGCAAAGAAAGGAATAAAAAATCGGATGAGATACTATTTCAGATTTTAAAAAAAAGCTAAAATTGCAAAAATAACCTTAATTTTGCAAAACTGCAGGATAATTGAGGAAAACTGCACACATAGTAAAATAGATCATGAGCGTTGAAATCACAAAATCAAAGGCTGAGATTTATTCTCATTTCTCATACTAAAAACTATTCTCATATGATCACTACTATATATATATATATATATATAGGGTAGTGATTAGGTGTTAAAACATTTCCAGCTATTAAATAAGAATAAATCTGGACCATTAAAGATCAAAATCAACGCATGTGATCAATTTAAATCTGTTCCAATTTCGGTGCATTATTTGGGTTACTTCTAGCATTCAAGGGCAAAAATATGAAATATATATATTCAAGAATTTCATTTCGTGCAATTCATAAAACATAATATGCATATGTTCGATGTAAAAAAATGCAATATTTTGGGCATAAAACTGCAACATATAATCAATGTAAAAAAAAGCACTTGAATACAAAAATGCATATGTTTAAAAATAAAAATGCATCTTATTCAAGTTAAGAATGCATCATTTGATGCAAAAAATGCAGATATTTGGGAACCTTTTTACCTGTAATTGGTGTATTTTTTATCCTGAACATAAGTATGATGAAGAACATATACCAGCTGAATATAAAATCAAGATTTTCGTACGAATCTTCTAAATTTAACATATTCAATATGGATATCATATGAATCGTTGTAAAAATACGTTTAATTTAATATATAATTCGTAAAAAATAGATTTGAATCGAGAAAGATATAATCGTTTGATTATAATGGGAGGAAAGAGAAAATTAGGAAAAAGAATGTTTAGATCTAAAGATACAAAAGACGGTTACTCAAAGTTAAATGTTAAATTACCAAGATACCCTAATTACCTTATTTATTTAATAAATCCTGAATTATCACAACCATTCGATCAATAAAATAAAAAATCCAAGATTCTTTCCTATTTAACATGAGAAAACACTTTATTATATAATCACTACTATATATAGAGAGAGATGGATGGTTATGATCCATTTTTCTAATTGGAGATTATAAATTTCAAAAGAACATAATATTGATCAGTATTAATGAACTAAATAATCAAACATAGTAAACTTGTTAAGAGAAAGAGTTGTATGTATTAATATATGCATCTGTATTTTATTTATTTTTATTTTTTTTTGGTAAATTAAAGTATTTTTATTTTTTCAAATAAAAAATATTAATTTAAATTTCACTCCACCAAAGTATCTAATATTTTTTAAACCTATAATTTATTGAACACGTATAGTAATTAATCACTTGCACTTTGAATTTGTAGATTAAAGTGCCTTTTTCTTTAATCAGTTCGTCCTTGTAGCGGGTTGCGTGTGAGAGAGTGAAAGTTCATTATCCAGGTAAGAAACAGTTAATTTAAGGAAATTATTGATGTTGCAAGATCAATTTTGTATCTCTTGTGGTTGGTTTCGATAAAGCCAGCAAAACAGAAACAGGCAAGAATTTTAAATTTTGCATTACTATTAGTTTTAGCTTTTGAGCGGGTATATAATTAAAGGATGATGAAACCTTTTCATATATTCCAATTAAAGATTTTGTTTGAGTTTTTTTTTTAGAAAATTATATTCAAATATTTAGTTTGTTATATGAATATTCTTCATCTGTGATGAAGTAAGATTTTTATTGATTCAGACGATGTTAAATAATAAATGATGGCATTTTGATGTGATTTTTTTATTTTATCCTCAACTATTTATAATCAAGGAATTTTATTTTGATTTCGTATTTCATGAATCGAAAATCATTTGAAGAAATGATCGACTACTAAAATTATGAAAGAGTGAAGAAAAAAACTTGAATGGAAGAAAATAGAAAAGGGGAGCTGACAAGGAACAGAAAATAAAAATGATTAAAAATAAAGAAGTTTAGATAAAAGGTTGTCATTTTGAAAAAAACATATCCATTAAAAGATTTATAATATCATTTACAAATAAACATTTAACATTTGATTCAACATGTAATTAATATCAAAGATATTGAAGAGTCTGTTGCGTCCATCCACCTCGATATCTTCACGAAGAGTCTGTCGCATCCATTGTTTGAGTTGTTCAGGTCCAAGCTTCGTGTTGGCGTTAACTTTACTCTTTGTTTGTTGGGGTATCAAAGATATTGAAGATATCTCTATACATATTATAGATAAGGATATTAGTTATCAGATATTATATATTAGTCATATATATCTCGTTAGATTTAAGCATAATTTGTTTATGAATAGAGATCATAATTTACATTCATAATCAATGAGAAAGACCTTTATTAAATCTTTACATGGTATCAAGCCAGTACGGCTGAAACCCTAAAGTTTTCCTTCTCGTACATCGCTCTTTCTCCATGGCCGATCTCCCATCCCCTACTCTTTCTCTAGCGACCATGATTCATATGGTCACAATTAAACTTACATCTGCTAATTATTTACTTTGGCATGCACAACTCGAACAGCTCCTCATCAGTCAAAATTTTAGCTCGCTAGTCTACGACTCATCTTCCCCACCATTTCCTGAAATTTTATAGTTGTGATCAACTTCTTAAACTATTTCTTGTCTCGACTCTTACGGAGGAATCAATGGCTCTTGTGGTCAGCTGGAAAACTTCCCGCGATGTTTGGGTAGCACTCCAGCGTGCATATTGTTTTGCCTCCAAGGCACGCGAAATAAGTATTAAAGATGATCTATTATCTCTTAAACGTGGATCCCTGTCTGTTGCTGGATTCGAAAGCAAATTTAAAAGCTTATGCGATCAACTGACGTCTATCGGTCCATCATTGGATGAGTCGGAAAAATCTCACTGGTTTATTCGTGCTCTCGGTGCGGACTTCTCCAACTTCGCCACTGTACAACTTGCGCAAGATCTATTAGCTGATTTTCCTACGTTACTCGCCCGTACTCAAAGCCACGAGCTTTTTCATTTGGATGCCTCACCCTCATTTGCTGCTGCTTTTACTGCTTCAAACCGATCTTATGAATCTTTGCGATCTGGTTCCTCAAATTCACGCGGGTCCTGGAAGTCTAACAAGAGTTGTGTGCATAATTCTTCAAGTTGTCGTGGTCGTCGCTCATCTACATGGTTCTATTTTATCTAGGCTACGGATCATGATCCGTTTGATTGTCCACACAGGCTTGATAGAAACTATAAGCGCTCGTGTCGTCATTTACCTACAGCGCAGCTTGTCGATGCCTTTTTTGCTGGTTGTTCTATTTCCCAGCCGTCCACATCTGACTGGTACTTAGACACAGGAGGTTCGGCGCATATAACTTCTTTTTTCGACAACCTTAATGATTTTTCTTCCTATTCGGGTTCCGACATCGTCACAGTTGGTAACGGTGATTCTCTCCATATTACTCATACTGGATGTCTTATTTTATCAAATAACATATCTCTGTGCAATGTTCTTGTTGTCCCGGATATAACCTAGAATCTCATATAAGTTAGTCAACTCACGCGTGACTATCCTATTCGTATTGTCTTTACTGATATGTAGTTCCGAATCCAGAATCGCGACACAGGCCGGATACTCGCAACATGCAGTCACAACCGTGGTTTATATGTCTTGGATTCCCCATCGCAAGCTTTGTCTGCCATAGTCCGAAACAAACTTGTTCATGCCTCCTTTGAATTATGGTACGCTCGTCTTGGTCATACGGCTCATTCTGTAGTTAGTCTTTTACATAGGCTTGGTTGAGTTTCTGTCACAACTTTATTACCTAAACCGAATCATTACAATTTTTGTCAATCACCTAAGAGTACTCATTTAACTTTTTCAATCAATCAAAAACGTACATCCTTTATTTCGAATTTAATACACTATGATCTATGGGGTCCTGCGCCGATTACTTCTGCCTCTGGCTTTCGCTACGATGCCATTTTTATTTAAGACCATTCACGATTTTCTTGGTTTTATCCAATGAAGGCAAAATCTGATTTTGTAGATATATTTTTGAAATTTCAATCATTTGTTGAAACACAATTTTCTACTCGGTCAAAGCATTTTTCAAGCGATAGGGGCTCTGAATTTACCAATTTTCATCTACAAAATCATTTTCTAAAGTGTGGTATTCATCATCTCATATCTTGCCCTTATACTCCTGCCCAAAATGGTCGATCTGAGCATAAGCATCGACAAATAGCTGAGATGGGTTTAACTCTCTTATACTATGTTGCAGCCCTTATGCACTTATGGGTTGAAGCCTTCAGTACGACTTTTTACATTATTAATCGGTTGCCAACTGCCGTTTTATCTGATAAGTCACCGTATGAATGTATTTTTCATCATCAACCGTCTTTTATTTCTTTTCATGTATTTGGCTGTAGAGTTTATCATTGTCTTCGTGATTATGTGAAGATAAAATTAGAACATCGCAGTCATCCATGTATATTTATTGGATACAACCCACATCATAAAGGTTTTCATTGTCTTGATCTAGTTTTCTCGCGTGTTTATATTACTCAACACACATGGTTTGATGAATCATATTTTCTTTTTTCGAAAGGTGTTTCTTCCTCCTCGGTGTCATCTTTTCACTGGTCATCTTTTCTGGATGATGACATGCCTGCTATGAATCTTGAAAACTCTACTTCCTCATTTTCTATGCATGTCGCAGCCTGCCCTATTAGCTCTATATCCATAGCCTTTACGATTTTATTGCTCTAGATGTCGTTGCGCCACCTGCTCCGGATCTACCAGCTACTCCACCAGTGGCAGTTGATCCTCCACCGCGCCAAGTTGAGCCCGTACAACGTCGAACACATGCCCACTGATGGGTTTTGTATACTGAAAGCATTTATTATAATGAGTATACAACGGTTTATTTCTCTTATCAGTTAAACAATCTTACATGTATGTAACAATGGTATCCTCTTGTCTCACCGATAGGGACGATCATACGGCGTGTAGTAGATCGCAGAAGACAGTATGATCACTTGACATAGTGAGACATAAACCTGATCACAGCCGAGACAGTGTATGAGGATACGTCTGTCCGGATGGCTGCGGCATTGTCGGAATAAGTAGTCTGTCTTGGTTACTTGACATGCTGGTTCGCAAGGGTGGCGTATTGATGGACCGCAGTGAGATGTATTCGACTGTCTGACATCAGCGAACACAAGATCTCGTTCTTGATTGAGTCTTAACCCTAATGAAGGTTCAGGGGTTTGCATGGATTGACTGTTGCTTTGACTTGCCATGGTGGAGAGCCTGAGTAACGTGCTCGTATATCTGCATCTTGGGTAACAACAGTTCGTGTAGTACTGCATGAGACTGGGTTTAGGTAACCATATCCGAGTAATAGGATGGGGACATTCCCTGAGGAGCTCAATGACATTCATCGTGCTAAAGTCCTGCAGGCTGATTAAGTTCAGGCACGAGTGATAAGGATTGAGTGGTACTACTCAGGAATAATAAGATATTAATTAATTGTTGATAGAGCTTGTCAGAAGCTCCGATTAATTAATGAATGCCCGGTAACCTTAAATATGGGGATTCTCAATTAATGCAACCCGTTCTCATAACGTGGTAATAAAGAGGTAGGTCAGTATTAATTATGTGGTGAAAAAGAATTAATATTAATTAATTAATTGTGTCCTGGGTTGTGGACATGGGAATTAATTAATTTATAGGCCCACTTTATTATTTGCATTAGGTCCCAGGTTTGGCCTAAGTAATATATGCTGAATGAAGCCCACTAGCCCATTAGGGATAAAACCCTAGGTCTATAAATAGACCCCTCTCTCTCTGAAACCCTAGCCACCTTGATCATAATTCAAATCAGTCAAAACCCTAGGGAGAGAGAGAGCTGGGTGGCGCACACTGTAGAGGGAGGAGAAGGAATTTCGACTCTGGCCTACAACTACAGATCTGTGGAATCCTCACCAGTAGCAGATCTGAACAACATTGGGATACAACCCTGAAGATCTAATCTGGAGAACATATTATCTTTCTTTCTCTTTAGTTTAATTAAATCTTGAAGTTAGAACCTATCTAATTTCTGTTTCCGCAGATTTAATTAATATCGCGTGGTTGATTCAAGCTTTGGAATTCAAACGCGAAAGATCGGTACAGAATCTACGGAGTTCAGGTAAACTCTATTATCCATGCATTAAATTCATAGGAGCATGCTAGGTTTTGTGAATTGTGTTTATATGCAATATCCATAAATCGATCCGGTTCACATGGTTTTTTGTGATTCGGTTCACTGAAAATCCCTACACCCACACCAGGGCGCAAAGTGGTATTTTCAAACCATATATCCAGTTGATCTCACCTTCGTTGATTTTGTTAAGTGGCATTCAGCTCTATCAATTGTCGCAGAGCCAAGAGGCATAAAATTTGTACTTAAAAACCCACATTGGGTTAATTCCATGAATGAGGAGATGGATGCCCTTCGTTCGAACGACACCTGGACTCTTGTTCCACGCCCTCCAGACGTTAATATCGTTGATTCAAAGTGGGTATTCCATACAAAATTTTTAGCCGATGGAACCATTGACAGATATAAAGCTCGACTATTTGCTCAGGGTTTCAGTCAATTGCACATACACTTTCAATCCAGTGATTAAAGCTTCCACCGTACGTATTGTTTTGTCTATAGCGATTATGCAAAATTGGCCCTTGCATCAACTCGATATCAAGAATGCCTTCTTGAATGGTTACCTCTCAAACCCTATTTATATGGAAAACCTTCCTGGCTTTGTTGATCCGAAGTGCCCTACTCACGTTTGCAAACTAAAGCGTGCTCTTTATGGTCTTCGCAAAGCTCCTTTAGCCTGGTATCAACGCTTCCGCGGATTTCTTCTATGTTGGGAATTGTTCCCGAATTCTCTCATAGGACAAATTGTAAAAAGGTTTTGTTGGATCAAACCTTATTAGATGGTCGATCAATTGCTAAGATCTAGATAGTCTAAGCAAACATATGTAAAGTCCTGTATAGGAAATTCTCGTGTTGTAATAGACTAGGAAGAATCGGAAGAGCGCTAGAGAAAATCTATCAGGAGAATGCAAGAAGGAATCAACATTCTAACTTCAGCAAATCAGAATCTAGCAGATTCCGAAGGATCAGGTTGCTAAAAAATAACTTCAGCAAATAGCCGGAAGAAGAATGCTAAGAGATTTAGCAAACATGGGTGTTTGCTAATGAGATAGCGGACGATCGCTAAGAAGCTTGACTGCTGAAGGAGTGAACATTTGCTAAACGACAGAGTGCTAAAAAGATTAGCAATCAGAAGACAAATACCCAGATGCTAAAAGAACAATTGCTAAAGAGTTAGCAATTGATTACAAGACAGATCGCTAAAATGCTAGCAGATCACCAGAAAGCTAGCAGACTGCTATAAAAATAGCAGATTAACAAAAAGATAGACATCTCAAAAGTCTCAGGATCTTTACCAAGATAAGAAGTCTCTCACGACAAAAGGAAGACTTAGCAAACAACTCCACCTATTCTAAAGAAACGCAGAAACAACGTATCGAAAGGAGCCGTTCTGACACAAAGTACATATAAGGACAAAAGACTTCCGTAAGTAGGTCAAAAGGACTGTACGAAGCATTTAATGCTCCGAAAGCGATCAACTCATTACGGGAACGGAGAAGCTTCGTGTCTAACGGGTCTGGAGATTCAAATTTGAATCTCCAGATATAAAAAGCAAGTCCAACGGAGAGTCGAGACTACTGCTTCCATCACTACGCGCAAACAATTTATCTCTAAAAGATTCCTCAGACAAATCGAACAAAAAGAAGCAGTCAGTTGAGAGAAAGAGAAATAAATCACATTCAAGGCTCTCAACCACCAAGAGTGTCAACCATTGAATTCCTGACACTATCTTGTGAGATTCGTTAGATCCAAATAGGAATCTCCAATTATTGAGATAGCTTTCATTTTCTGGAAGTATCTAGCAGTCACTTCTCTGAAAAGAGATTGACTATCACGGGCCTTTGCCGTATCTGTCTGAAAGTTTGGAGAAACTATAAATCTCCATTGTGTCAGCAAAGGACTAGTTTTACAAAGGTGCGCCCTTGACTTGGCCTGACCTGCAGCTGCTGAAAAGATTGAAGCATCGGATGATAGCTTTGTAGAAGCCGGCCCGAATGTTCACCGCCTGTTACAAGTGTTCGGCGATTCCTTGTTCTTCAAATATCTTTTTAGTGAATTCTTGGCGATTCGGCTAAGGAGTGGACGTAGATCGATTTGATCGAACCACTATAAATCTTGTGTGCTTTACTATTTTATTGCGTTACTATTTGGTTTATAATCTAGCAAACTCAATTTGCTAGTATATTCTTGAATCAAACTAAGAATCATCTGACCCTAAAGCTAAACTTAAGAAGACATTAACAACAAGATAATTATTCCGCTGCACTTCGTGTTTAGAGTTATACACGACGACTCTGATAATTTGGGACCATCAAGTGGTATCGGAGCGGAGGTCATACCAGACTCTCCGTTTCTGAGTCACCTGTGACCAGATCTATCATTTTCCTTGCGTTGTTTTGTTCTTGTTTGTTTAGCTCAGGTACTAAAAGATCACAAGATGTTGAACCATACCCTGCCCAAGTACAACAAGGAGAAGTTTAAAGCATGGAAGAAGATGGCTACCATTCAACTTCAGAGCATACACCCTGAAATGGTAGACGTTCTAAACAAAGGTCCAATTAAAATTATGAAACCTAATCTTTTTGTAGGACAACCTGCTGAAGGACAACCAAGGCCACCACTAACGGTCGAAAAACCCTTCGATGAATACTCTGGTGAGGATAAAAAGAGAGCTCAACTAGAGCACGTTGCTCAGAAACTCATTCTTGATTCACTACCTCCCCTAATGGCAGACAAGGTGCTAGATTTCGATACAGCAAAGGAGATGTGGGACTATGTTTGCGAATCATCTCAGGAGACGGATCAAATGAAACGCAACAAAATGCAGGTAGCAGTTGATAAGTATGAATCCTTTTCCATGCAGCCAGGTGAATCTATTCAATCAATGGAGGAAAGATTCAACACCATTGTCGATGAACTAAAGAATCTTGGGAAGACGTACAACAATGGAGAGATGAATAACAAGATCATCTCCAAACTATACCCCAGAAGTGACTGGTTCGTGAAGATGACGAGCTTAAGCGAAAAAGATCTCAGCAAAATGACAACGTCTGAGGTATTCGATCAACTTAAGACTCACGAGTTTATAATACAACAATCAAAGAAGAATGAAGCTGCTGTGGGCAAATCGTCAACCGAAAATGTTAGCAACTCGGAGGATCTAGCATATTTCGTCAAAAAGGAAACTTGGAAAGGGAAGCAGAAAAAGCCATACTACAATAAGAAAAGATCAACCCCAACATCACCAGCTAAGGAGGCTGCTGCATCATCAAACTCTCAACAACAAGACGTTAAAATCAGCGAACTAGAGGAGCAGATGAAAAGACTACAAAAGTTAATGCAAGAAGCAATAGCAGAAAAGGAAAGCAAAGATGCTAAGACTCCATATGCTAAGCCTACATCATTTCCTCGATCCTCAGAGAGAAAGCCAAGGACATGCTTCGAGTGTAATTCTCCTGATCATCTGAAACATGAATGCCCTAAAGTTAGTCCAGAGGAGAGGGAATGTCTCAAACAAAGGTTTGAACGAAGAGCTGTTCGAGCAGTAACAAAAGCACTGTTGACCAGAACTGAAGTTCCAGACATCCCTGACAATCAAGAAGAAGAGTATTATTCATCAGGAGATGAGGAGGAGGCTATGCTGGTTCTGATGGCTGATTTCGTTGAAGATCGCTTTGCTGATGCTGACGCAGAGTGCTTAGCAAAATCTAGCTCAATAAATGACAATCAAGAGGTAACACCCATACGTGTTTCATTTCCTATCATCATGCATCAATCCGAAAAGCCTATTTCTTCAGATTCCGAGGAAGATTATCTAACTAAGCTTTCGATAGAATTTACTAAAATGTATGAGATTAAAAATTCAATTATTGGAGAGAATACGTCTTTGAAATCAAAAGTCACACTCTTGACTGAGAAATTCGAAAGACTAAGGTCTGAAAGTAAGGAACTCTCCGATTTGAAAGCAAATTTTTCAAAACTTTCTGAACTTTTGAAAAACTTAGAAAAAGAAAATCACGTTCTGAAGAATAAACCTAAGGAAAGCTGCATTTGCACATATACGACTAGCAAAGATGTCCTGAATGCTGCTATTAGTCAGCAAAAACATCATACTGATAGATCAAGAATCGGATTTAGTCGTGGAAAGAACGTCGAACAATCTAAGCAGAAACAGATTACGTTTATTTCTGCTGGAATGCTCGATGATAAAAATAAAATAGAGGAAAAGACCGCTGCTAAGAATTCTTCTGCTAAGCAAAAACTAAGGATTCAGCAGAACACATTCACTAAACCTCAACAGAGGTATGAGAGAAGTCATCAGACAAGTATGTCTGCTAAGGTTCACCCAAGAGCTAAAATAATTGCTCAGCAACCTGACTCAGCAAAGTCTAGAGGATATACTGAGGAGTATGTAACTACTGCAAGGACAGTGACTCCTTTCTTCTACAAAGGCAAGCAAGCTCAATATCATGCTGTGAGACCTTCATATAAATCATACACACCACATAGGCCGATTACCTATGTGAGACTCGAGTCCAATAGATTCTCTTCAAAAAGGACTGTGAAGGCTCATCAATCTATCATACATCACTCTCAAATTAGGCATGTAAAGATTACTTATCCTAAGGGTGAGAAAGGTATTACGAGTGATGTTAAGAAGAAAATCTTGAGAATCACTCGCATGTGGGTTCCAAAAGGAACAATGACATCTGCTAATCCTGCAGGACCCGATGCTAAGCGGGTACCTAAATAAACCTTGTGATAATTGCAGGGACAGGGTCCAAGAGCAAAAGTGTCAAGCTTATCGAATGAATGGATCCTTGATAGTGGTTGCTCAGGTCACATGACTGGATGTGCAGACTTGTTCTCAGAACTTCAAAGTTTCTACGGTTCCACAGTCATATTCGGTGACAATAGCAAAGGAAGAGTCATAGGAAGAGGATGTATTGAACAAGATGGAATAAAAATAGTCAATGCTGCACTTGTCTCCAATCTCAAACATAATCTGATGAGCATCAGCCAACTATGTGAAAATGGGTACAATGTTTACTTTATTAACTCTGGGTGTGATATTGTTGACAAAATTACAGGAGAAGTAAAGCTCAGAGGCATCCGCAAGGGTGGTTTATATTTAGTCGATTGGCAAAGTAGCCAACAGGACTCTTGCTTCGTAGCATTCAACAAGGAGGAGACAAATTGGCTCTGACACAAGAGGCTAACCCATCTGAATTTCAAAACCATCAACTTCCTTGCTAAGCATAAGCTGGTTGAAGGATTGCCCGTGGAAACCTTTCGAAAAGAAGGGGTGTGCAAAGCCTGTCAACAAGGAAAGCAGACAAAGGCATCTTTCAAATCAAACCCAGCAAAAGCAACCTCAGCAAGAATCCTCGAACTTCTACACGTGGACCTATTTGGTCCTGTCACTCTAGCAACCGTAGGTAAAAAGATATATACTCTTGTGGTTGTTGATGATTTTTCCAGGTACACATGGGTTCGGTTACTAAGGACCAAGGATGAAGTAAAGCTGCTACTTCCGGAGCTGATCCTAAAAGATCAAAACAGCAAGGAGGTCACTATGAAAAGAATCAGATCAGACAATGGAACCGAGTTCTGCAATGGAGTCTTGATGGACTTTTGCGCAGAAGCCGGAATTAATCACGAAAGATCCACTGCAAGGACTCCTCAGCAGAATGGTCTAGTGGAGAGGAGAAATAGAACCTTGAAAGAAGCCGTGAGATCAATGCTTGCTGATTCAGGATTAAGTGGAAAGTATTGGGGAGAAGCTGTGATGACCGCTTGCTATACTCAAAATAGGAGCGCAATCAACGACAGATTCAGCAAAACTCCATATGAAGTATACAATGGTCGTAAGCCCTCCATAACTCATCTACGCGTTTTCGGTTTTACATGTTATATTCACAATAACGGGAAGTCAAAACTTAACACTTTCTCGCCAAAATCTGATGAGGGTGTATTCCTAGGATATGGACACCCTTCTCATAAAGGCTATCGAGTGTTAAACAAGACAACTCAAATTGTGGAGATAACATGCAATGTTATTTTTGATGAATCTACTCTAGTGCGCAGAACTATTAAAGAATCAAAGGATGGTGATCTTGAGGCCAAGGATGTTGTTGATCAATCATTTTCAAACTCTTTCGAGAACTTGCAAATTGATCCAACTAGGTCTATGAATGATCCGAATCCAAATTCAACGCACTCAGCTGGAGACCAGGCTGCTGATCGGGCCAGTGATGCTAATGATCATGCTGAGGCCACGTCCATCCACCTTAATGAGAATCTGGATATTATTGGAGTAATCGATGATGAAGATGATCAAACACCTCCAGATGGCCCAGAAAAACTACCGCAAGGTGCTGAGATACCAATTGAAGAAATTAATGTGCTAGAAGACATCATTGCTGAAGATGTACATGTTGAGGTACCAAATGCTGATGGTAATCAAGATGCTGAACATCAAGATGTTGGTGAGGAACAAGTCATAGCTGAAGGTAATCCACCAGGAGAAGGAAATGCTGAAAATGGATCTCCTATTCGACCAGTATGGCTACGAGCTCATCCTCTTGAGCATGTCATCGGAGATATCAACGACCCTACCCTTACAAGACAAGGGAATGCTATACTCGCATGATATATATCTCAAATAGAACCGCTCAAAGTAGAAGAGGCACTGAAGTCAGTAGACTGGGTAAATGCTATGCACGAAGAGCTAGCTGAATTCACAAGAAATCAAGTTTGGGAACTTGTGGACAGACCTAAACATCAAAGTGTTATTGGCACCAAGTGGGTCTTCAAGAATAAGAAGGATGAATCAGGCGCAGTTATCAGAAATAAAGCTCGCCTCGTGGCGAAGGGATATAGACAGTGTGAAGGAATTGACTACGATGAGACATTCGAACCCGTCGCTAGATTGGAATCAATAAGGCTATTTCTAGCATATGCTGCTCACAATGAATTCCCAGTATTGCAGATGGATGTAAAGAGCGCCTTTCTAAACGGTGAACTCAAAGAAGAAGTATATGTAGAGCAACCCCCAGGCTTCGAGCAAGGAAATCAAGTCTACAGACTCAAGAAAGCTCTTTACGGACTTAAGCAAGCACCAAGAGCTTGGTATGGAACATTGTCGAAATTTCTGTTAGCAAATGGGTTTACTAAAGGGAAGATTGACCAAACCCTATTCAGAATCAAAGATGAAGGAAGTATCTTGCTAGTTCAGATTTATGTTGATGACATCATTTTTGGATCAAAGAATCAGAAGCTATGTGAGAAGTTTACTAAGCTCATGCAGAGAAATTTTCAAATGAGCATGATGGGAAGGATATCCTATTTTCTTGGACTTCAGGTTAAACAATCATCCGAAGGTATCTTCATCCATCAAAGAAAGTATACTAGAGATCTGATTGCTAAGTATTGCCCCGAGAAAACCAAGAGTCTAAGAATACCACTCAGCACAAGTTGTCAGATAAGCATTGATGGGAGTGGAGAAGATGTGAATCCATCATTTCATCGAGGCATAATTGAATCTTTACTCTATCTAACAGCTAGCTGACCAGACATCTCGTATGTTGTAGGAGTGTGTGCTAGATATCAGGCGAATCCCAAGAAATCACATCTAGACATTGCTAAGCGGATAATTCGGTATCTGAAATGTTCAGAAGGACTAGGGATTTGGTATCCAAGATCCGATGGTTTATCACTCAGCGGATTCTCAGACTCAGACTTTGGAGGATGCAAAATTGATCGAAAAAGCACAAGTGGAACTTGTCAATTTCTCGGACACAAGTGATGCGGCTAAAAGTTCAATCAAATTAAACCTCTAACTACACAAGAATAATATTTGTCAAATCCAGGTCCTTCCCCGCTTCGCCCGCTAGAATACCGAGATACTATGGCAAAGTCTTATAGCTAGGCATGATACAATCGTTGAGTAGTTTCTATCAATCTAAGCATTCAATTTAAACCTATGCTAACAATATATGACAAACATTGAATTAAACCAACAATCATCAATTGATCAATACTTTCCCCAATCGGTAAACCCAGACAATCAAATACTCAAATTCGGAAGATAGGATGTTGAGATGAGTGTAAATGCAATCAAATTAGGTTAATCATTGATGTAAACACATTTTAATTCC
>JAPKLW010000333.1:569600-612481 GCA_026898455.1 Plectranthus barbatus | reverse complement strand
TTATTTCCGCTGCAAACGTTTTATACTCTGAAAAACCGGGACCAACAGGTATGCTATGCCGAATTAGACCCTGGCTGTTTACTGGGTTAATTGATTCGGATCCATAGCCGTCGAGGAATTTTTATGGATAGAAGTTCTATTGACTTCGATAGCCTTGTTTCCTCGGAAATTATTGGCTGACCCGGCCAAGAGCCTCAATGCCTGTTGATTTTCTTTTTATTGGTTGAATAATTTCTTGTTCGAACCAACACTAGTTCGAACTTGTTTGCCGAGTAATGACTTGTTCGAGCTCTTTACCTTTTATTCGGAAACATTTGGTATTCCTCCGGGCGGGCTTTTTAAATTTGAATTTTGAAAGTTCGGACACGTGTCCTTCCCCGATTTGTTAATTTCAAGGGTCGTGCACGATTTTCAAGACAAAATTCTTCTATAAATAGCCCAACTTTTCACGTTTTATTTTTACTTTTACCTCTTGCACTTCGGATATCTTCTTCGGACCAAGGCATTTTACCGAGCTCGGACGATCCGTAATCTAGGGTTAGTTTATTTTCAACTGTATTACTTTCCTTATTAACTATGAGTAGTACGAATAGTAATTCGAGTGACGGTAGTAGCAGCTCGGTCTATAGCAGTGAGTCCGAATTGGATAGTAGGTTAAATCAAGAGGTCCCTCAACCCCTGGGTTTAAATGACCAACAACCTGGTTCGTCCGGTAGATAGGACTCGAACCCTGATAATCCCGAAGCCGAAGATAGAAATTCTTCTTTTAATTTTTCTCTTGAATGTTCCTCGGGTTTAGCCCCCGGCATCTTTCCTCAGAAGTATGATGAAAACGTGGATGGAACTATAAAACTTATCCCATCCGATTTAACCCGAGCTAAACTTGACTGGATTTTTAAACAGTACGGTCTATCCAACAGATTGAATTCAATAGCACCTGACAAAAATCAACGTGCTCACCGACCTCCCTTAGGTTTTATGGCTTTCTCTGCTCGTTTTTTCGAGTTTGGAGTTCGACTCCCGCTTCATCAATTTTTTGTAAATATCTTAGAATATTACGACCTAGCCCCCATCCAACTTTCTCCTATCGCCTGGTGCCATATGATCGGAACCTATTTGATTTTCCGAGATGTCGGGCTCGAAGAGCCCACCATGCGGGAATGGAACGACCTTTATAACTTGATAATAAAAAGTGGAGAGGAATACTATTTCTTTTCAAAACGTTCGCATCACCCGGAACCTTTTGTGATGGGGACGAAGACGAACTCCAAAAATTGGATTCAGGAATTCTTCTTCGTCCAGATTCCGAATGATTTTCCCGGATTGAACGGAGTGCTTCGAGTACCGGATAGTACGTCTCGCTCTTTTACATTTTGAATATAGAACTTGAATGACTCACTATCTGACCTTTTTATTTTATCAGGACATAAAAAGGAGGATCTCACGGACTACGAGAATAGCCGAATTCGAAAAGCTTATCAGCATTCTCCTCGGGACTTTGACACCCTTCTCAGATACCGATCTTTGAATGTTTCCGGTGTTGATAACCCCATGGAGCGCCTTAATCCTGAAGAGTTGTTGAAGTTCGAGCTGGAGCAGCAACAAAGGAAGAAGAGGCAACGGAAGAAGAAGGAAACTGTTCCAAAGGGTCAAGGCCCTGTTACCAAAAAATCGAAGGGTGGCCCTGCCGAGGGAACTTCCAAAACCCCTAAGTCCCCGATTCCAAAAACCACTCAAAAACCGAAGGCTAACAAGCGTGGTCGAGATTCAGAATCGCCTGAAACAGAGGCAAACCAGCTTGTGGTTTCCCGGAAAAAGAACCGGGAGATTGTGGAGGAACGTGAAATCTTCGATCTCACTAGAAACGAGCATGATCAACCCCCCGTTCGCCGTGAGGGGAAGGAAACCAAGATGGAAGAGGTGGAGACTCCGATCGAGAAACAACGTCGAGCTCGGTCAATCGAGTCTTTTCATGAATTTGCCAACATCCTTTTCCAGGGTCCTCCGTGGCCAACAAGATCCGCTGCCCGGATGAGCTTCTTTGAAAATGCTCAGATGTGTCTCATGGTAAGCGATCTCGACTGCTTCCTTTTTGACTATTTTCGTTGGCTAACCTTTATTGAACCACAGGGTCTTTGCGGGATGTCTGAAGATTACAATCGGTGCTTTCGAACTCTTCAGGCCAAGCGCAAGGATCTGGTGCAGACCGAGAAAGAAAAAGAAGCCCTCAAAGAGAGAGAACATCTACTCTCCGAGCTGTCGATTGCCACCGCGGACCTTAAGGGTTCTCGGGACTTGGTCGAGCAATTGACCAGGGATCGACAGTCGGCCGTCGATGAGTTGGCCCGAATGAGGGACCACACCGGCAACCTCTCTGAAGACCTCCAGGCCGAAGTGCAGGCCCGCATTGAGACCGAGGCGAAACTGAAAGCCGAGCTCGAGCAAACTAAAGCTGCTTTTAACTTGGCTCAGACGACTGGTGAGGGTTTGAATTTCACTATGCTCCTTACGACTCCCTCCGGCTCGGCCACATTCGCGATGATGGAAAACCTTATTCGAAGAAAGGTGAGGGAGAACGTTAAAGAGAAGTCCCGGATCTTGACCTGGGGTTCATCTATACGACTCCAGCTGCCTCTGAAGGATCCGATGAGGAAGAAGAAGAGGAAAACCGGGAAAACGAGGTCTTCTCCAAGCAGCTAGAGGATAATCTTGAACGTGCCAATCCCGAGGACCAGGATCCGAATCAAACCAATTCACCGAAGTAAGGCTGACGTTCTTCCGAGCAGGCTTCCTTTAAATTTTAAATCCATCTCCATGTAATTTGTTTAAACATGAAACTTTCTTTATGATTCTTGTACTCCGATAATTATTACTTTTAACCCGTATGAATGAATCTTTTCTTTTGAGCCGTAAATTGATGCTTTGGAACATTTCATCGAATTGATTTGGCTTGGACTAAGATCACAATTCAATAATCCGGACTAAATTGACTTTGATTAGTTCGAACAAAGTTTACAACTCGACAAGCCGAAATAAATTGGCTTGATTAATTCGGACTAAGTTTGCAACTTGACAAGCCGAAATAAATTGACTTGATTAATTCGGACTAAGTTTACAACTCGATAAGCCGAAATAAATTGACTTTTTAACATAACAAGACAGTCCTACTCGGGTTGTTCCGAGAATCTCGAGCATGCTCAGAAGTAATATTTCTTCAAGTATTTGATATTCCAAGCATTCGGAACCTCTTTTCCTTCAGGCATTTTCAATCGATAAGCCCCATTTTCGACCACCGAACTGACTATATAAGGACCTTCCCAGCTCGGTCCAAGCTTTCCCGAATTAATTTTTTGAGTATTTTGAAAGACTCGTCGTAATACCCAATCTCTAATTCGTAGAGCCCTTAGCCGAATTGACTTGTTATAGAACCTTTCGACGATCCTTTGATTCTTTGTCATGCGGCCGGATGCCTCCATTCTTTGCTCGTCCCTTAATTCTAATGAATCGAAGAGCTTTTTTTGGTTTTGTTCTTTGTCAAATAGTTCCACCGTCGGACTTCCTTGAATTACTTCGACGGGAGATACTGCTTCGACCCCATATGCTAGAGAAAAGGGAGTTTCACCGGTGGCCATTTTGAAAGTGGTTCGAAATGCCCAGAGTATGGCCAGCAGTTCCTCGACCCAAGCCGATTTTCTAGCTGTTAGTTTTCTTTTAAGGATATTGATGATTGTTTTATTGGAGGACTCGGCCAATCCATTCGCTTCTGGATATCTTGGCGTTGAAAATAATAACCGAGCTCCAAGTGTTTCACAATAATCCTTAAATTTTTTACTAGTGAACTGTCTGCCATTGTCCGTGATGATTTCACGAGGTAGTCCGAACCTGCAGACTATATTTTTCCAAATGAAGTTAATCATCTCAGTATCTCGTTCTCTGGAAAGTGGTTCGGCTTCGACCCATTTGGTAAAGGAATTAGTAGCAACTACCAAGTATTCTTTTTGGCCTACAGCTTTAGGCAGCTTCCCTACTATATCAATCCCCCATCGACAGAACAGCCAAACGGGAACGTTCAAATGAAGTGGTTCGGCATGCAAGTGAGTTGAATTTGCATACCTTTGACAATTATCACATTTTCGAACTACTTCTTCGGCATCCTTTTTTAGAGTTGGCCAATAGAACCCCGCTGTTATTATTTTGTGGGCCAAACTTCTGGAACCCGAATGATTCCCACAACTTCCTGAGTGGATTTCGGTTAGTACCGAGATGCTATCCTCTTCGGATATTCACTTTAGTAGAGGTCCTTGGAATGATCTTTTATATAATTGATCATTTAGAATGGTGAATCGAGCTGCTTTTCGAGTTAGTCTAATTGCCTCGGTCTTTGATTGTGGAAGAGTTCCATCGGTCAGATACTTTTCGATTGGGGTTTTCCATGAAGTTTGAGTATCATTTATTGGACATATCTCCATGGGACTGTATTCACGATCTCTCGTGGCTGGCCAGAGTGCAACCGTTAATGGGATAGATCGTGTTCCAAATGAGCTTGCAGCCGCCGCCAGGTTTGCTAGCGCGTCTGCATGAGAATTTTCTTCCCGAGGAATATGGGTAACCTCCACCAGCTCGAATTTAGATTCGAGCTCCTATGCCATTTCGTGATAGGTTAGCATTCTAGCATCTCTTGCTTGAAATTCACCTCAAACCTGATTGACGACGAGCTGTGAGTCGGATTTTATTTTCAATTTTTGCACTTTGAGGTCCAGTGCTAGGTGTAGTCCGACAATTAGTGCTTCATATTCTGCTATTTTTTTTTGTTGTTCGGAATTCGAAGTGAATTGCTCTTTCAATCACCCATTTTTTGGGGGATATAAGTAGTATCCCAGCTCCACTCCCCTTAGAATTACTGGATCCGTCAATAGATAGGGTCCAGAATTCTAGAGAATCTGTAGATGGGCCGAGCTCCATTTCAGCCACCATTTGGAGCTCAGGTGTGTAATCTGCAACGAAGTCGGCTAGAATCTGGGACTTTATTGCATTGCGTGGTTCGAACTTAAGTCCATAGCCCCCGAGCTCGATTGCCCATTTTATCATTCGGCCAGATAAATCTGGTTTGGAGAGTACATGTCGAATTGGGAATGAAGAGACCACTTTGATGGTATGTGATTCGAAATATGGCTTCAACTTTCTAGAGGCCATGACTAGGGCCAGAGTAAGCTTTTCGAGCGCTGGGTACCGAGATTCTGCGTCCAACAAGGTTCGACTAACATAATAGACAGGATGTTGATTTCCTCCTATTTCTTTTATTAGCACGACACTTATAGCTTTTTCTGAGACGGCTAAGTACAATAAATGCTCATCGCCTAGCTCGGCTTTTGACATGACTGGGGGGTTAGATAAATATTGCTTCACTCGGGCTAATGCTTCCTCACACTCCCCGGTCCATTCGAACTTCTTGGATTTTTTGAGAAGAGAGAAGAATGGATTTGTTTTATCCGAATATCTTGCTATAAATCTGCTGATTGTTGCAAGTTTTCCAATCATCTTCTGCATTTCTTTCAAGTTTGATGGGGGTTGGATGTTTTGGATAGCTCAAATCTGCAATGGATCGGCTTCAATGCCTCTTCGGCTTACCACATATCCGAGGAACTTTCCGGAGGTAACCCCGAAAATACATTTGGCGGGGTTGAGCTTCATGCCATATTGGTGTAAGACCTCGAATGTTTCATTCAGATGCCGAAGGTGATCCCCAAAGTTGTCCGATTTGACCAAGATGTCATCGATGTAGACTTCCATAGATTGTCCAATTTGCCGTTCGAACATTCTATTCATTAATCTTTGGTAGGTCGAACCGGCATTTTTAAGCCCGAAGGGCATAACTTTATAACAATAGATTCCCTGATTAGTCATGAACGCCGTTTTCTCTTCGTCTGGCGGATACATCTTAATCTGATTGTATCCCGAAAACGCATCCATGAAGCTCATGATTCCGAAACCTGCTGTGGTGTCGACGAGCCGGTCGATATGGGGTAGCAGGAACGGATCTTTCGGACAAGCTTTATTTAAATCCGTATAATCCACACATACCCGGTTCTTCCCGTTCTTCTTTTTGACTACCACCACATTTGCGAGCCACTCGGGATATTTTACTTCCCGAATAAAACCCACTTTGAGTATATTTCTGACCTCTTCAGCTATAGCCTCATTTCTTTCGGGAGCGAACCTTCTTCGCTTTTGTCTCACTCGCTTATACCTCGGGTCGACTCGAGGATGATGACTAATGATTTTAGGATCAATGCCTGGCATGTCTTCGTGTGAGAAGGCAAAATTTTTCCGCTTTTGAATGAGTAGAGTTTGTATTTCGGCCTGTTGCTCTTCGGATAATCTTTCACCAATGAAAGTTACCCGAGAGGGATTTCTTTCGTCTATCCTGACTTCCGAGCTCCCCTCAACCGGTTTGGGCTCTACCATATGCACTGTTCGTAGTGTGATCTCGTAGCAACTTCGTGAAGCAAATTGGTCGCCTCGAATTGCTCGCACTCCCCATGGTGTGGGAAATTTGATCATTTGATGGTAGGACGAGGGGACGGCCTTCATAGCATGAATCCAGGGTCGTCCGACCAACATATTATATGCCGAGGGGGCATCGACTACTTGAAATTGTGTATACAAGTTTACCCCTTCGGCGAATACGGGAAGTACTACCTCGCCGAGGGAGTTTAATTTTTCTCCGCTGAACCCAACCAAAGTGATTGGATTCCCATCAATGTTATTCTCCGAGATGCCCATTCCTCGAAGAGTTTTGAGGAATATCACATTGGACAAGGTGCCTGTGTCAACGAGGATTCGCTTGACCTAGCAATTCGCAATCATCAAAGTGATGACTAGGGCATCGTCATGTGGATGACGAGCTTCAGCTTCATCTTCTGCATTGAACGAGATTTCAAAAGGTGACTCTTTGACCTGATGGACGAATTGATTCCTCAGGTCTCGGCAATGCCTCTTGGCCGCATTCTTAGACGCTCCAGTAATCAAAGATCCCCCAGTAAGGACATTGATAACCCACTGTACCTCGGGTTGTTTTGGCTCCTCGGGAAGAGGTTGATTGTTGGCTCCTGTTGCTGGGGTCGGATTAGTTTGACCCTCCTTGTTATTTTTCTTATTTCTTGTCCAGACCTTCCCCTTTTTGGTGGGTTCCGGACAGGTGAGGAGCCCCTCGGCCAGAAGCCGGTCGACCTCCTGTTTCAAATCTCTGCAGTTATCAGTTCGATGACCATGATCCTGATGAAACTTGCAGTATAAGGACATGTCCCTATGCTCGGGTTTCACATGCATCTTTCTCGGCCATCGAACCTCGTTGCTGATCTTATGCATTTCACGAACAGCTGTTCGAAGTGGAATTTGTGACTCCCCTTGAGGGGTATTAGATACTACTTTCATCCCCTGTTTGGGTGATTTTGTTCGAACGGGGTAGGGCTGGTACCGATTGTTGGCCCGAGCTTCTCCCTTCTTTTCGGATTGGATGGCTGGGGCCTTCCCTTTGTTTCTTCGGCCGAAGTTTTCCTCTTCGACCTCTTGCCGAATTTGGGCTTCGGCCCGTAACAAGACTTCGGTCATGGTTGAGCATGGATACTTAACCAATTTCCAGAAAAGGTTGGAATTTCTTCGGAGGCCTTTCTTGAATGCTGAAACTGCCGTCTCTTCAGGTAGTTCGGGATCGTTACCTTTATCGAATTGAATCTCTTCAAGAAATCCTGAAGGTATTCATTCTCTTTTTGTACGATAGAATAGAGGTCGTCTGATCTCTTCTGTGCTCTTCGGCTGCTGGAAAAATGCTGAACGAAAGAACCGTTCAGCTCGGCAAATGAAGAGATTGAGTTCGGGGCTAGGTGCATGAACCATTGCATGGCTGGTCCGTCCATGCACGCCCCAAAACTTTTGCACATGCAGGCTTCGCGTTGATGATCAGGAATCATCGCGGTCTGCATTTTCATCTTGTACAGTGTAATAAACTCGTCGGGGTCGGTCTTCCCGTCGTATGTCTTTATATTTGGCATAGCGAAACGAGAAGAAATCTGTACGGTCGAGATCCTTCGAGTGAAGGGAGATTCGGCGTAGCTCTCCAGTGGTATGTTCCTCGGAGGAGTTGGTGCTCCGGGGATGAGCGAGATGAATTTCTGCATTTGTTCGAGATGTTTCTCGAGCAATTTTATTTTCTCTCGGGACTCCCCGTCCTCGGCCGGAGTTTGACAATTAATAGGCTCGGTCCGAGCTCTAGAAATAGCTTCATCCTCAGGAGGGGGTTGTTCGTCTTCATTTTCGTCTATGATCTGACGAGTTCTTGACTGGGCTTCGCTTTGGCCCTCATTGAGCAATGCTAACTGTTGCCGTAGAGTTTTGGCTTCCACAGTTACCCTCCTATTCTCGGCTTCGAGGCGTCGAAGTTCATCTTCACGCCTTTTGAGTTCGGCCTCGAACTCTACCGCACTCCGGAAAATTCCGTGTCCGATTGGTAGCTCGTTGTTGTTTTCCATCTTATCGTTCTTTCTTAAGAAGCCCTCCTTCTAGCGCCAATTGTTAATGGTGGAAAATTATGAGGCTAATTTGAATAAGAATACTAGATAAATTGGAATTAAAGAAATCGAAATAATTGAAATGAATGCTTGATTGTAATTAGAGCTCAAAGACTTGCTTTTATTGCTATCTTTATTGCTTTTATTTAATGTGTCCCTCACAATAAATGTAGACCCTATTTATAGGAATCCAAACACATACATGACTCTTCGTTCAAAAGTTACATTGTTTCAGCTGAATAGCTGGTTCGAACAGTTACGCCTTTTGGATTGAGTTGCGTCGGTCTAAATTTTACCAATCGAAGTCCGAGCTCGAACTTTCAGCTCGGATCTTCTCTGGAACTCGGCCTTGCTGCTCGATCACTTTTAAGCATCGTTCGAGCTACGCCCCTTGATAATTACTTTCTTCTTGGATTCGGGTTTTTCTTCTTTGACGGACCCCAATAATGGGCCTGTCTATTTTGGGGTCATAACAATTATTTTAAACATACATTTCACATATCTCCATAAAAGCTCCAACTCATAACCAAGTATAGAGTACTTTCACCACTGCATTCCAAATAAGAGATAAATTATCTTTTGAATTGAAAAAGGGCCATAAGAGGTGAAAATCTCATTTAGGGTTATGTAGAGTGGTAGAGTGACTTATCTGCCAAACTTGTCTACTATCACCTAAAAATATCAAACTTTACCATACATAAAATTGTCATAGTATGAGTAATCTCTCGATTTAAACTGCTTATATATCCCATATTATCCATAATTCACAAGAACATTCTTTAACCTCAGTAAGAGGTGGGGGTAAGGATTCACCTGATGTGTTTTTCTTTTAGGATTCACCCAATGATATATTGCATTGTTTAATGAACTCTAAATGATGTTCGAATAAAGAATCATCAACATAGGTGTTTTAGTGCATTGTATTTTCAATTTATGAAAGACTAACTTTACTAATGACATCACACGTCGGTTGTACGAAAGATGACAAAAAAAAAAAAGAATGAAAAATGAAAAAGAACTAAAAATTGTTGGATAGATAGTCAACTGAAGTTGTCTACAGAACCGAAGCCATCATCCATCTTTTGCTACCACTTGGCATCATTTCATAGATTCCTCTAATTTATGTGATAATACGATATATTGATAATATTATTGATAAATATTACTCCCTCCGTCCCGCCCGAATTGTTACACTTACCAAATTGGGCGTCCCACCCAAATTGTTACATTTCTAAAAATGGCAATTTTTTCCCACTCAATAATAAAATAATAATTCCACTTATACTTACATCCTTAATTCCCGTGCCGAAAAAAGTAACAATTGGCACGGGACGGAGGGAGTACAAATTAAAAAATTATATCAAAATTCATAATTTTTCTTTTCTATAAATTGAATCCAATTTTCATATACTTTGACACTCAAATTCAATTTTTTACGTTCTCTCGCATTTCTTCTTTTCGATATCTAATTAGGGATCCAAATCATCCCAATTACTTCTTTACTTGAATCACTTCCCAAAATTATCCAAGCCAACAAGATTATCTCATCTCCCAAGATGCCAAAATTCTCAACAATTTTCAAATTCCGAATATAAAAATTTCTCATTTTCTCTCAATTTCAATCAAACTCATACTTTTCAACATGTTCAACGTAACAAAATTTTGAAAGGCTCAAAAAATAGTTGGTGTGTGAAAGAAGATGTAGCTCTCATGTTTTTATGGATCTAGGCTAGTGAGGATAATATACGTGGAAAAAATAAAACAGGAACCTCGTTATAAGCTTGTGTACGTAAAATGTATCACGATCATCAAGCAGAAATAAAATATAATTAAGGTTGACTGAATGTCATTGATGCAAGTAGAACTTAAGTTGGGCTTTGAGTTGTGTTAAGTTGGTTGTGAGTTGTGTAAGTTGAGGAGAGAAAAACTAATATTTTATTAAAAAATTGAGTTGTTAAAAGTGATCTAAATGAAGAAAAAACAAAAACCTGGATAGGTAGTGAAAACTATTGAGCTAGAGTATGGTAGGGGCAGAGGGAATTTTTGGTGGAGCTGTAAAATGCATATAGATCAGTAAAATGCATAAAGATCGGAAAAACACCAAGGGCAAAATTGGTTTTGGATCCCTTACAAGCCAAACCATGGCAGGAGGTGCTATGCTCATCCCACAACCACACATATTCATTTCAATTGTTGAAATAAATCTAAAAGAAATTATGTGGTTGTTGGACATGCACAACACCCCCCTGTTATGGTTTGGAACAACAGGGAATCCAAATCCAACAAAAACACTTTGCTATAGAGGTGGTCATCCGGAACTGGAACTGCTACAAATGCTTCCAAACTAGAACCCATTGTTTCCAGGCGGGTTGGTTCAAGTTCAAGCATTTAATCAAAATTAGAACCGGTGGTTCCGGATCGTTGAACCACCGAAAAAATAATTAAAAATAAAAAAATTGAAAAATGAATTTCGGTTCTGAACCATTGAACCCACAAGAATTTTCAAAAAATTAAAAGAATAATTCAAAATCAATTTCGAACCGTCGAACCGGCGGCAAAATAATTCAAAACTATTTCTGTTGTGAACCGGTGATTCTAGTTCTTAACCGCCTGAACCGCCTCCAACGGTAGTATTTTCAAAATAATAGTCGTTAGAACCGGTGATTCCGGTTCTTAATTGTAAATCCCAACAACTATTCTAAAAAAATTAATTTAACCAATCAGGAGCTGTCACATCAGCTTGACCAGGCGGTTCGGTTCGGTCGGCATTTTTCAGCTGAATTTTTTTTATACATACCCCCACCCCTTCACTCATTTTCACACCTCAATCTCAACTCTCTCAAGTTTTCTTTCTCAATTAGTGCAATATTCAACTTGTTCTACTATTATTTTCAAAGTTCTTTCTTTGAAGCTCTCAGTTTCTCTTTCAATCTCTCAAATATGTCTTCAAGTTGTGGTGGTGATGCCGACAATAGTGGAAAGGCCAAAGCTACTAGTGATGTGAATATTGGAGAACAACCTCAACATCGTTCTCGTGGGGGTTATAGTATTCATATTCACGTCTCTCGTCAATCTCAATATGATGATAACATTACTCTCTCATTGAGTGATGATGGTGATATTCGTGAGAATCAATTATAAGTCAATGAGGAGTATGTCCGACAGTGTAAGAACATGAAAATCAATTTTGTGCGGCATTGCAAGATGATGAAGGCGATGAGGGCAACAATGAGGTGACGAAGTCCCCCCTCCCCCCGCGCGTGCGAGGTAAATGAGGAGGATACATTCAAAGTAAATTTAAGCCGCAAAGTTTGAAATCCAATCTCTTCACAAAGCACATGCGAAAAGTTGGTTCAAAGGTTCAAAAGAAGGGTGCGTGGCTTATTTACATTTTAAATTCTTATTTTAATTTTTAATTTTTAAATTTTGTTTTAATTGTTAATTTTAACTTAAAAAAAATATTTTAAGCGTTCCCGAACAATTTGATCTTTTTGCAACTATTGCCCAAAAAATTATAAATTCGACGGCGGAGGATATGGAACTTTCAACTGCACATGGACATGAAGCATCCCCTTGAAGTAGGTATGTTAAGGGTCAAACTCAATGAAATCAAGGTATATTTGTCAATTCCCAAGGTACGTCCTCATCTTCCCCTCTTTTTAAATATGATCCTATAGAAGTTAGGATACATTATCTTCATGAGTTAGTTTTGAGAACTTAGCTTTTGAACTAATGGATAAGGCAAGATTTAGAAATATTTCTCTAAAGTTCAACCTTCTCAAAGAAAATTTCACGCACATCTATGACACGCACAATTAGAAATAATGTTAGAAAATATTGATTGACTTTACACGACACTTTTGAAAAATTAGATCATATCGTTTCAATTTGCTTGGATATTTGGGATGATTGCCAATTTGTAAATCATTTTATGGTAATAACTATTCATCAGATTGAGTTCGCTTGAAATCTAAATAAAAGAATAATTGCATACCAAAATTTTAATGAGGGGCATACCACAAGTAATATAGTTGTTCTATTAATAAAAATAGCTCGCCAATTTAAAATAAACGACAAGATATTTTTCAATGGATTTTGATAATGCAAGCGCTAATACTGCATCAATAAGGGAGTTTATTTTGGAGTGCGATCCGATCCTCGGAGGTCAGTTTTTTCATTGTCATTGTATTACTCACATTCTTAATTTAGCTAGATGGCTTAGAAATTTATAAATGTTCGATCACACCTATTAGAAATGTGATTTTAACTTTTCATGGTCATAAACAAGTTGCAAAAAATGGGCTTCTTTTGTTACTAGTTAAGGAGTTTGAGCAAAATATTTTCCAACCAATATTTCTACAAGGTGGAATTTCACTTATGAAATGCTAAATGCTACTTTTAAATACAAAGAATTATCAGTACAGTTCTTTAGAAGTGATAATTACGGTGTTAACTTGCTTATATCTCATTGGGATGCATGTACTACTATGCATGAATTGCTAAAATCTTATTCAAACACAACAAAGATTTATTCGGTGTCTATTATCCCACTAGGTCTAAAGTTATATATCATTGTTGTAATTGTTTGTCAATTTAATGCATGTAGTAGTATACTCGAATTTCATGTGGTAATGTTTGATATGGTGACAAAATGGTTAAAATATTTTACCGAGATTCCCACTATTTTTTTATTGCTAAGATTTTAGATTCTATATGAAATTAGATGGTGTATATTCTTTAATTGATGCATATTATCAAGTTTTATCAACCTTAGCTTTTATAGTTCCCGATGATCTTGTTACTTTAGAATGTCTCAACCTCCCCTCAACCGATACTATTAAAACCCAGCTTAGATCCACATTAGATGAAGTTTATGATTCATATTGTAGCACATTTAGCCACTTAGTTTAAATTATATCTAACTCTAGGACCACTAATTTGCAACAAAGCAAATTCGATGTTTATTTGTTGGAAAGGTATGTTGGTGATTATTTTCAGGTTCAAGAAGATTATGACAATTCATCTCCGGATGTTGAGCTTCTAGTATGGTGTCAAGGCGGCAACAACAATACCCTATCCTTTGTATAATGGCAAAAGAGTTCTTAGCAATCCCCACATTAATGGTGGTCGTGGAACAAGCATTTAGTTCTGGTGGCTATATGTCGGAAGAAAGAAGGTCTAACTTGATTCCTACCAACATGAAAGCGCAAGTTATGCTAAAAGATTGAAGATTTTCTAAGGATAGAGAACAAGAACTAGAATGGAAGCACGACAACGAGGATGCTTACAATTGCGATGCAAGTGCAGCCAGTACAAATATTTCCGATGACCTAGGTTATGCGGATTTGAGTCCGATTAAAGGTATGTAAGGTAAGAGAACTACGTGGACTTCGATTCCGTTAATTAAGGGATACATAAGCAACATAATTTTAAGGTAAATAATTAAGTGTAAGCCCTATCAATTAACCCCTCTCCGCCCCTACTTATTATTTAATTACTAATTTAAGTTTTTTTAAAAAAAATATTTTAACCATAAAGTTAATTTTTTTTAAATAGCTTAATACATTATTTTCAAGCTTAATATAACTATATCTAATTAGTAATTTTCTTAAATTTTTTTAAAAATAAACTTAAACACTATCAAATTTGATTTTTAAAAAAATAAAATAGAAAATTAAAAATATAGTTGTGCTTCATTTCTCTCATCGAATTTGTAATATATCATAAAAAACTTTTTAAAATTATAGAAATGATAGAATATTTAATTTTCAAGTTCTTGATTTGAGTTAGAAATCTTGCTCTAATAAATAACAAGAAAAATAGACGAATCTTTTTATTTCCATCTAATTTTCATATTATTTGTTAGAGCAAGATCCCCATCTCAAATCAAAGCTTGACAATAAAATATTTAATAACATTCTAAAACATAACAAAGTTTTTTATGTTTATGTAACATATTAGGTGTTAGATGTAAAAGTCAATTATAATTCTAATTTTAAATTATTTGATAAATTAATTAATTAATTTAACTTATAAATACAAAAAGGTTGAACCGTCGGTTCAACGATTCCATGCCGTTAACTGGAACTGCCGGTTTTAGTTCAAAATAGTATCAGAACCGCTACAATGATGGACCGTTTAAAGTTCTACATTTTTTAAACCAGAACCGTGGCCTTGTACTCAGCTGGACCGACACTAAGACTGAGCCAATGAATGGGCTTAGGAAGGAATGGTATTAATTGCTAGTACGTAGATTGGGTCCGTGCCTAAAAAAATAAATGGATCTACAGTAATTTTCTAGGATTCTAATTTCTAATCTAATAGTTTGTGTCGTTGTTGAGTTGTTTGATTTCTCACGTAAAGAACCTTTATTTATTAGTGTTGATTATTCAGATATTTTTTCTACTAGGCTTAATAGGGACTTTTTTTTTATATATATAACATAAAATAGATCGTTTAAATAAGCAAGACACTTTAATTATTGGTGCTATGAGTTTGGGGAAAACTGATAAGGGAAAAATAATAATTTGCATAATTAAGTTGTAAAATTTGTTGAGTTAGGTCCAAGCTGTCCAAATCAATTGAAATCAACTCATATTCGTGAAGCTGATTAAAAGGGATGCAGCCCAACATCTTGAAGCCCAGTTCGACGCAGCCCAAGAACCAAGTCAGGACTTGCTCCGGTGTATAAATTGACCTCAGGATTAGGTCCGTCACCGACCTCGAACGGACAGATAACGAAGACGCCATTGAAAGGCATCACGTCAGCCTCAACCGATTTTGATTTTTTCGGAGTCTGTTATGAAAAATATTGGGTCGTCGTCGACCTTAACTAGGATTGTTAGGTCCAAACTCCTTGTAATGGGTCTGCCTTGGGTCTATAAAAGGGATGTCTCATGTCCATTTTTATATCGATTTTTCTCAAATTATATGCTAGCTAAAACTTTGTCAAAACACAGGATAAATAAACACTTTAATTCTCCCATTTTCTTCCGTACCAAGCATTCAGTATTCCACGTTAGTCATCGGTTTTCGTGTACTTCGCATTTATTTCTCATTTTTCTCGATATCTATTATTTTTTTAACCCGAATTTAAGGGCTTCGATCGATTCACTTTTTAACCTCAACAGAATTCTTAATAGTAAATCATATGTAAAGTGTAAATACTTCATAATATCTCCTGCTCGGGATATAGTAATAAAATTACTTTATTGTGATAAAAAAATATAAGTTCGACACTTTTCAAAGATATATGAATGTTGAGTTTAAATAATGCTTTCACTGTAAAAAAAAAACTGAATAATAAATATTTAATAAATTCAAAATTTCATTTATAAAAATGGATAAAAAAGTTTTAGAGAACACTTTATAAAAAGAATTGGACCCTTTCTATCCTTTCTTTTAAAAAAAAAATAACTTAACAAAATTAAAAACAGACACTAAAGTAATTGCATTTATTCCCATAAATACTTTATATTAAAAGAAAAACAACATTAGCTGACAAAATTAAATAATTAGTACTACTCCAGAGGGTTACACTATTATTACCCCCCTAACACAATCTACAGGAAAATGGCACAAAAATATTGCCATTCTGATTCATCACCCACAGAAAAAAAAAAAAAAAAAAAACCCTCTGAATCAAAGCCTAGCAAAGAGGATCAACGAAGATGAAGTTCTAGTTAGAATAAAAATATTAATAAAAAATAAAAGCGCTAGGCTTCGAAACCCGTTTTTTTCCAGATCGCATTTCTGAGGCTGCTCAAATCCCTGCCCTTCAACGTCCTCCCGATCCCTTCATGCACCGACAGAGACGCCACCCTCGTCCTCGCCAAATACTCGTGAGGGGCCATTCTGTCATTTCCATCATCGTCATCTTCCTCCTCCTCCTCGTCCGTACACTCACAGGCGCGTGCCTTGTACTCGCCCCTGAGGATTTTGGACCAGTCTGGAATATTCACTGGCAGGGAGTTTGGCCTGATCGGAGCACGATCGACGTCATCGACGATCTTCCTAAGCGGCTTCCGCAGTGGCCGCGGCTTGGAAATGGATCTTCTGGTTTCCGGCTGGTTAGTACTGCCCCACACGTCGGCTTCGTCGAACTCGAATGTTTGATCGGCGAGATCAGTGGAGGTTATCCTGGCGCCGCCGCCGCCGAGGTAGCGGTGGCTCTTGGTTGCTGCCATTGCGGTTGTTGGGTGAGGGGGGAGAGGTTGGGAATATTGGGATGAGAGCTTAGTTGTTTGTAGGTGGAAGAGTTTGGTGGTGATTGTCCGAATATTTATAATGTCTGTTTCGGATAAGCTCTGCACAATTTTCTTCTTTTCATACATAGATTTTATCTCCTGACCAATAAGAGAAGTTACGTTTTAAGCGGCGAACTGTAATTGACTCGCTAATTTTGTATTTTAATTAAGGGAAATATGGGTATTCTATCTCAAAGTTTCCAATTTTCTCAAAATTCTATTTCAATAAATTTTCATTAAGTAATTTTATCTTATATTTTAATTCTTTTCCTAAATACTATTTTAATAAATTTATATTCGTTAATTTTATCCCAATAAATTTTTTTCTGGTAATTTTATCTTATATTTTAATTTTATCATGTTCTATCAATTAATTTTATCTCAAATAATTAATGAAGTTCAAATATTGTTGACTCTATTGTTTTCTTTCATTTGATTGCCGACGTGTAATCCACGTAGATATTTATTTATGTTAGGTATTGTTGGTCCCTGATCAGAGTCGTGATAAGCAGCCGAAAGCTACTTAGCAAATGCAGCGAAATGTTAAAGTTATCTTGCACTTAGTTTCTTTTCCAAATACTTAGCTCGAGGTAGGTGTTAAGATTGTTTCAGAGATATACTCTAGCAACTTGAGGTTGCTAGGTTTCAAAACAACAAGTAGAAGCAATGAAACAGTAAACAAGATCACAAGGTTTATAGTGGTTCGATCCTTAAAGATCTACGTCCACTCCTCAGTAGAACACTGAGAATTTCACTTAAAAGATATGTTCAAGTACAAAGATTCGCCTATCTCCTGTAGCAGGTGGTGAGCTTTCGAGCCAGCCACTACAAAGCCATCCTCCGTTACTTGGATCTTCTCGTCGGCAGCTACGGCTAAGTCAAGGGCGCACCTTCGTAAAACTTGTCTTACTGCAATGGAAGCTTTATAGTTCCTTCCAAACTTTCCTGGGGGCTTTCGGCAACAACCTGTAATAGTCAATCTCTTTTCAGAGATGTGACTGCTGGATGCTTCCTAGGATGGAAGTTATCCCAATGATTAGATTCTTGAGGAAGGTCAAGGAATCTCTTCAATGTAGTGTAAGATATTCAATGAGGGGGACACTACAGTTGTTGAGAGCTTTGAATTCTTCTCTTTAAGGAGCTCTCAACTGACTACTCTCTTTTTGCTTTGTTCGCTTTGTAAAAGGTATCTTTTGTGATTTGCAGTTGTGTGTTGTAGTAGAGCAGTAGTCGTGAGGGGGTCACTCTCTTGTTTGGACTTCTCTTTTATATCTGGAGATTCAAACTTTGAATCTCCAGACCCGTTAAACACAACGGTCCTCCTTGTCCAATAGAGCTACTTGCTTTTTCGTCCTTTCCGGCGTGTATAGTGCCTTTTTACCTACTTCGGGAAGGTTATTCGTCCTTTGGTTGTACCTTCTGTCAGAATGGTAGTATTAGCAAGTATTTGCTGAGTATCTCCTTGCTTAGCATTCTATCGGAGAATGCTGGGAGCACTCTGCTAAGCCTTTTGATTGCTGAGCTCTTCTAGCAATCTGTTAAGTACTAGCAAATGCTGACTCCTTTAGCATTCTGCTATCACTTGATATCTTGCTTCCTGATTGCTATAGCTTCTAGCAATCTCCTGAGCAAATAGTGAATGCTGACTCCTTCAGCATTCCGCTATTTCTTTACTCTTGACTGCTAAACAAATACTCCTAGCAGTCTCTTCTTTCAGCATATGATTGCTAGCACTTTTGCAATCATTCTTCTTAGCAGTCATTTCTGTCTACTGACTTCTCTAGCAATCGGCTTGACTGCTGAGAACGTCCCTAGCATCCAGAATTTCCGAAGTCTTCGTTCCAACTGCTGAATCCTTCAGCAGTCTTCCGTAAGCACTTCTAATCTATTACAACTCGAAATATTTCCTAAACAGGACTTTACATAGAGTTGCTAGACTATCTAGAATTCAGCAATGATCGACCAAGCTAACTAAGGCTTTGATTCAACAAAACCTTTACAATTTGATCCTAAAGAGAGATTTACAACATAAATCAAGGAATATTTTCCTAACAGGTATTACTGTTGTAATCCCACCTTAATTTGATGTTTTGATGTGTCAAAACAATATACCAAAGTCTAGGCCTTAGAGTTATTACCTCATGTAATCCTTGTATAGATAATCGAGTTGTAATAGTCTAGAAAGAAGGATATCATCAAAACTGTGGAACAGTTTTGAAGAAGACGACATTATGCTCAGACAGTTTTTCCTATCAAAGCTTGGATACATAAGAGATCTGTGAACGCAACATTCACACAAGAACTGTTGAGAGGCACTAACAGTTTCATGTCAAGACAGTTTTGCATCTAGGAATGCGTACGAGGCTAGTGTCGAACAGTCGCAGAAGATCCTTGAGGAAGTCAATGAGTAAAGACATACAATGCTCAGTTGCGACTGGTGTACAACGTTATTTGAACGTCTGACACAACAAGTACAAGCTGCTCTGAAAAGCAGGTCGATGCAGCAGAAATAGCAGAGAGGGGAGTGACTTTTTGCAGAGAAGAATGGACTATGATTGGACATTCTTCTCTATGTCTCTACCGGCTATTTTCTGGGTCTTTACCTATAAATAGCAGGAAGCACAGAGACATAAAGACCTTTGCCAAAACCTTTGCTCAATTGAACATATGCTCCTCTGAATTATCTCACATATTTGAATCTCCGACACACTAGCCTCTCTAGAGAAGTAAAAGCTCAAAGCATTAAACACTTTCAAGAGAGAAAGCCTTAATATTGTAGTTCATTTATTGAACACGAAGCATTTATTGCTTATAGAATCTTTAGAGATTCATTGTGTAACCCTAGGTACACGAGGATTAAGTCAGCCGACTTAATCTACCTCTTTGGTGTTCTTACTTTTCGTGTAAGAACACAACAACCTGCTCTTGCAAAGAAAGAGTAGGTTATTACGGGTAACTGCCAAACTGTGAACGTTCTGGGAAGAACTCAACCATCCAACCCACCGAAGAAGAAAAAGGGAGGTTTGTCCTCAGTCCAACTTCGAGCCGCTCTACAGAGAAAACGTAGACCCTTCGACGGACTGAAGAAGGAGTGAAGTACAACTGCCTGGGCGAGTGATCCTTTGTGCTGTGGACGGAGGTTTCTACAGCAACTGACTATAGATCGTGAGGAATGTATTTTCATTACTTAGTGAATTACTGGATCAGATATCCGAAGAGTGGACGTAGGACTTAAGGCTCCGAACCACTATAAATATCCTATGTCGTTTACAATTTTATTTACTTACGCACTTTACAATTTTCTAGTAAATCTTGAAACCTTCAACACTTATCTCGTAAGTGTTGAAGTGTATAAACTGATAACTGCTCATATCTGTAAAACTGTTAAAATAATCTGCTGGCTAACTTAAACTGTATTTCTAAAACTGCTAAGCAAAAACTGTGTTGATAATAAGCTGAACTGTCTAAGTTAGAGTGCAATTATCTAATTTAATACTTCCGCTGCACATTATACGTACTCTGATCTGAGACCAACAATTTATATATTTTAGATTTTTTCAATTTTAAAAAATTCAATGTAGTTGTCGACATCATTTATTTTATTTTATCTATGTGCAATATTCAAATTGTAAAATTTTAAAAAATAAATAAATATCTACGTGGATGACACATCGACAACCACATTGAATTTTTCCATAAATAAAAACTTAATTTGTTTTTAAAAAAAAATTCAATTAAAATATTGTACGTAGACGTAGATAATACAACCACGTTGAGTTTTTAAAAATTGAAAAAATCTAAAATATATAAATAAATATCTATGTGGATGACACGTCGACAATCAAATGAAATAAAACGATCGAGTCAACAATTTTTTAACCCCGTTAACTATTCGGGATAAAATTTATGTATATAATAAAAATATAAGATAGAATTATTGGATAAAAATTTATTGGGATAGAATTCAAGGAAAGAATCAAAATATAAGATAGAATTACCTGATGGAAAATTTTTGGGATAGAATTCAGGGAAAGAATCAAAATATAGGATATCATTACCTGATGAAAATTTTTTGGGATAGAATTCCCAGAAAGTAAACTTTGGGATAGAATACCTAGTTTTCCCTTTAATTAAACAATAAATTATAATAAATCTTCAATTTTCGTCTCTTTACTTGTGCTATAGTGATGAAAGCACCTAGCATAAATCAAGAGATCATCAAATTTAAATGAACCTACTCGAGTTCATTTCAAAAGTTCAAGATTCAGGCCTAAACTTCCGGGTTATGCAACTCAGAGGTAACGTACACCTTTAAACAATTATCATTAGAGATTAGCAGGTGCAACACCTCTAGTCGACCAGGGACGAGCTCATCACCTATCAATCTTAGGCAGGAGCAATACCCAATAGCTTGAAGGAGCAAGTAATAAAGAGAAGCTCACCTTAGGAGACCTCTTGAAGGAGGTCGTCGAGTGCACCTCCTCAAAAAGATCATCTAAAGGTGTTATCCCGGAAGATCGTCAAGATCGCAACTAGCAAATATAGCCTAACAGTTGCGAGAAAGGCGCCAATAGTTGCAGCAGTTACTATCTTCGCAGAACCAGCTCTAATCACCCCTAAAAACATGGGAAAGACGGTTGCTAAGGTTTCATAACGTTCTAACACATGTATTTGGCCCCCCTACAATCTATAAATAGAGGGAATCCACACAATTCTATTGATTTTTACACACAAAAATGCTTATTATTTTTCTTAGTTGAAGATCTGGTGTACTAGTTGCTCGATCTGCTTCATTTCGTTGTGCACCTGCCTTTTTGTTTATTAAATAGTACTTCTTTATTTGCTTTCAAAAATTTGTTTATATCTTTTTACATGCTATTTTTGCATTTTTCTTATATTTCTCTTCGACTTTTTAAACTCTATATTCGTACGAAATAGAACCTCAATATACAATATATTTGTAGAAGTTGAGTGTGGTGGAGTTTTCAATCAAAAAGTCATATTAAAGAGTTCTTGATTAATTGTGAATATTGAAAAGGTGCAAAAACCATAAGTCCACATATACTATTGTTGAGGGTGATTTTGTTAGACAATGGACCCCGAGAACTTGTACGTAAATAATAATAGAAATTGCAAATAACAAATTTATTATCGACCCCCAACAATAGCCCCTTCAAGTTAACGGGGTCAAACAATTTGATTATCTAGAACCCATCTGCTTTAATAGATGAATCATTAGTTTCCCCAGATGTTGGCTCTTCGAGCCCCTCAGGAATGGGAGCTCAGTACAATTTGAAGTACTTTAAGAGCATATTCCTGGCCCGAAGGATCGGTTCCTCTATGGGAAACCCTTCTTACTCATGCAACTCTGTAAAGTCCCAATGAGTGCCATAGCCGCGGGCCCAAAACTGCAGCATTGTAAAGGGACAGTTCGGGTTCTGTCCAATTTCATTTAGCCATCTGGTTAGCCCCTACGAGCTGTTTCAGCTCTATTCTCGGGGTCTTTTGCGAGGTTCAAGACCTCATTAGTGCCTGCGAGTAGGTCGAGATGAGATCTCTCTTATAGTTTATTCAGGTGAACTCCTTTTGACGGAGTTCGATATTTCGAACTGCTTTTGAATTTTGCCGCCCAGAGTAATGGCAGTTCCGTAATTATTGCAAAAATTGGGGATAATTACGGACAACCGAACGGGCATGAGTCTTTTTAACCGTCATTTTATGACTTGAGTATTACATTTTCCAAGACATACTCTCTCTCATACTTCCTTTTTCTTGGTGTTTTCCGGCAATTTGGTTCGTACGCTTCTTCTGACGAGTTGTTTCAGAATTTCGTCTTCAAAAAGAAAAGGTAACATCTCTCCCCCTTTCTCTGCCTGTCTCTTTTCTTTTAGTTTTTTGTTTTTCTGGGGCATTTTCGAGGGGGTAGAACTAGGGTTCAGGTCAGACGCTGGCTGACTGGTTGTTCATATTCTTCCTTTCTCCTTCTTTAGGATTTCGTCCCTTGTCGATTCCTAAAATTGCAAGAGCCCTGGTTCCGGGGACTTCAACCCAACACTGTCTTTTACTCCATCTCCCGAGAGAGACCCTAATGCTGCTGACTTCACCTGACCGGATTGGAGTCTTCTTCTCCAAGAACTAGAGAGACCTAGATCTTATGGCAAGAGGAAGATCATCGTCGAATCTTATGAGGAATCCTCCTCTTCCTCTGAATTAGAGGATGGCATGACCCTTACCGAGACATTTTCGAGGCTGGAACGTGCCATGGAAAGTGGCAAAACCAGCAGTTCCAGCCGAGAGATTGTGGAGGTAGTCCTAGAGCCCGAGGTGGCCGGTGATTGGTCCTTCCCGATGGGTGGGGATCCCATCGGGTCTTGGGGGCGGTTTCCACAATTACTAGGGAGAAGATGACTGCTCTGGCAGACTCTATGCCATGCCACAACATTGTTTATATAATTCCCAAACCTCATTGGAGATGTTTTGACCCGCTGGTTGGGTTTGCGACCTTCTATGTTGCGGCAATGAAGAATGGGGTCGGACTACCCGTCCATCCCTTCTTCTGTGACTTCCTCGCCTCCTATAATATTTCTCCATTCCAGCTTGCTCCAAATAGTTGGTTTCACCTTGTCGGGGTGCTCCTGGTGTGGATGGATCTAGGGCTCGGCCTCCCGACAGTCCGGGAGTGGCACTACATGTACCGAATGAACCGGTGCAGAGACAAGCACTACTATTACTTCACTTGCTGGGATTTTGGGAGGTCGTCCTTGGTGAAGAAGCCTTCATCGAACTCCCCAGACTGGTGGAATTCTTTCTTCTACCTTAAACTCGATCCAGAGCATCCCGAATTCCTTAGGCATGGTGGGGTGCCTATCTGTGGGTCATTGTCGTCTAACTTATTTAATTCTTATTGTTTTGGTTACTGACTACCGCCCTCCTGCTGTGCAGGTCGCGAGCGTACGATATTGACTGACGTTGAGCAAGGTAGAGTCGGTCGCGCGTACGACGTTAGTAACTCAGATCGTGAGTGGCTAGTGCTGCAGTTTGGCCGAATTGTCACCGCTCACATTCTCCTCAACCAATGTGGTTAGCTCGTCGAACTCTGGGAGAAAATGACCCGCCATGGAGTGCCACTGGATCAGATCGCTCGGGCTCTTTGAGAGAAGAAAAGAGCCCGGGGCGAGGCCGAGACTAAGCACTAGGAGGAGAACCCTCCTAAGAAGCCACCAACTGAGCCTACTCAACATCCACCTTCACCGCCTCACCCCACATTCACGACCCCTCCGGAGCAGAATTAGGGGGAGTCTTCTCGTCCGACAACTCACTTGGAGTCCACCTCTCAGAAGGGGTCCGAGCAAAATGAGAAGGAGGGTGGGAGCTCCGAGCACCGCTGCCGCCAGCGTTCCCGCGAATAAGATCCCCCCAAGGATCACCCGGAGAACCAGGAGAGGTCGTTGGTGCAGATGATGACCGCCCCTCCCAACACAAGAGAGTACTTATTTTTGGTCTACTCTCGGAAACTGCTACTAAACCCTCCGACATTGGATCTAATGTCGGGGTCGATTTTCAACCGGTTGGTTCGCTATGAAAACCGGCAACTGGAGGTATGTGTTCTTGGATGTCTCGGCTGAAGAACCCCGCCAGGAGCAGTCTAAGTGTCCAACCGAAGACCAGAAGCAACAACATAATGTGCAGGGCACCCTAGGTGGCGGTCCGCAGATCGACTCCTCCGATCCAAATCCCAATGCTGAGTCGAACTCAGACTAGCAGGCTGCCTCCTAACATCCCGGACTCTTCTTTTTGTCTTGCTTATCTGTCTTGTAATTTAGATGAATTATCACTTTTCATCGAACTCTTTAATTGTTTTTATTTTCCATTTGAATGCATCCATATTTCTCCGTTGATAAATTATCTTTAGTATATTGCCTATTCAAGAAAAGCAGGGGCATCGCCCCTCCGATGCTTAAGTCAGTATCTGTTTAAGAGAATTAATTTCGGACATAAATAAAAAATAAAAATGAAGTGAATAGATTCATTATCCGGAGCATCTGCTTCGAGCCATTTTTTGACCCTTCGAACTGCGCCATATGATCCCCAAATCTGCAAGATGAAATAGGGGGTTTTGGGCGATGCCGAAGCATCGCCGCTCCGACGCCCAAGTAAGTAGTGGTTCGACATGAATTAATAACTAAAATGAGAGTTAGGTGAGAGAAGCGTATTTGTTAGATCAATGAGTTCAATCTCCTTTAAAAGTAGTACTTCTTCAGATGTTTAGCATTCCAGCTGTTTGCGATTTCTCTTCCATAGTAGTCCTCCAAATGATAAGCTCCTCTTCCTACTGCTCTGGTGACTTTGTAGGGTCCTTCCCATATTGGTGCGAGTTTCCCCACACTTTTATCTTTAGTATTTTGGAAGACCTTCCTCAGCACCCAATCTCCTTCCTTGAAAGTCAGGAGGCGCAACTTCCTGTTGGTAGAACCTCTCGACCTGCATTCTCCTTTGAGCCATGTTTAGCAAAGCTTGATCCCTTTGTTCATCAATTAGCTCCAAATTTTTCAAGAGTCTATCGCCATTGTCTATTTCCTCGCTTACCTCGACTCTTGGGCTTCCTGCTCTTACTTCGACCGGTATTACAACCTCTTCGCCGTAAGCAAGTGCAAATGACGTGCTCCCAGCTGTTGTTCATGGAGTAGTTCGATAAGCCCATAGCACTCTTGGAAGTTCATTAACCCACCTCGACTTGTGAGCGTCCAATCATTTTTTCATAGAATCCATTATAGTTTTGTTGGTCGACTCGGCCTACCCATGTACCTCTGGATACCTTGGTGTTGAGAATATCAGTTTGATACCGTACTGGTCACAAAGTTCTTTCACTCTCCTTCCTGAGAATTGTGTGTTATTATCTGTCATGATCTCCTTTGGCACCCCGAATCTGCACAAGATTTGCATCCACAAAAATCTAATGACTTCCGGCTCCTGAACATTGCGAAATGTTTTGGCTTCGACCCACTTAGTGAAGTAGTCGGTCGCTACAAGTAAATATTTCTTCTGCCCGGTACCTTTTCGAAGCTTCCCTACTATATCCACCCCCCAGGTCATGAATGGCCATACGGAGATCGTAGCATGAAGGGGTTCCGCGTGATTTTGTGGGGTGATCTCGAATCTCTGGCACGCCTCGTAGCTTCTCACGTACTCCTTCGCATCCTTCCTCAGGGTTGGCCAGTAAAACCCGGCTGATATAACTTTATGTGCAAATGGTCGGGCCCCTTGGTGACTTCCGCAATCTTCTTCATGTACTTCCATCAGGATGGCCTGTGCTGCACTTGGAGTTACACATTTGAATAGGGGTCCTTCTATCGACCTTTGATATACTTTGTTGCCATCCTTGCTAGTCGAACTACCTTTGCCCTGTCTTCTGGAGCAGTGCCCTCCTTTATGTACTGAAATATTAATTCGATCCATGAACTTTCTTGTCCTATCTCATGCACTTCCTTTGCTTCCTTCGCCACGATGGGTTCTTCAGCCCACGTTACGAGAATTGGTCTGATCTGCTTATCTTGTTTTGAGGATGCCAAATTAGCTAGTGCGTCCGCTTCGGTGTTCTCTTCTTTGTCTATATGCTTGATGTCAAAGTCTTCGAATTCATAGCTGATTGCTAGAGCCATCTCGTGATATTTTAGCAACCTTGGTTCTTTTACCTGATACTGGTTGTCTACTTGTAGCACTACTAATTATGAGTTGCCTTGAACTTGCAAGTGACTAATGCCGAGCTCCCTTGCGAGCTGCATCCCTCTTATTAGGGCCTCGTACTCTGCCTCATTGTTTGTTTCTTCAAAGTTAAGGCGGATAGCTCATTCGAACTGCTCCCCTCAGGGACTTTTCAGTTTTATGCCAGCACTGTTTCCCTGCATGTTGCTCGACCCATCAACTTGAAGCACCCATGCCTCTATAACCTGCTCCGTTGCTTCTAGACTTGCTATTTCCTTTTCAGTTTCTTGTTTTGGTCGAGTACTCTGCTATGAAATCTGCGAGTGCTTGAGATTTATTGTTAACTTTGGTTCGAACTCAAGTCCATAGCCTCCGATCTATATCACCCACTTAAAAAATCTTCCTGAGAGATAAGGTTTCGAAAACACGGTTCGAAGTGGATAAGAAGTTACCACTTTGATGGGGTGCACCTCAAAGTAGGGTCTCAGCTTCTGGGAGGCGATTATTTAATGCCAGTGTGAGCTTCTCCAATGTTGTATATTTGGTCTCGACATCAAGTAAGGGTTTGCTCGCATAATGTACTGGATGTTGTATGCCTGCGCACTCCCAAACCAAGATTGCCCTGAGAGCATGATCTGATATGGACAAATATAACAACAGGGTCTCTCCCTATTCGGGCTTGGAGAGCAATAAAGGGCTTGCCAAATATTCTTTCAACTGTTCTAGGGCCTTCGCGCACTCGTCGGTCCATTCAAATTGCTTTCCTTTCCGCAGAACTTGAAAGAACCCGTGGGTCCTATCGAGGTACCTTAATATGAACATGCTTAATTTTGCGAGTCTCCCAGTGAGTTTCGGAATTTCTTTCGGACTCCTGGGGTGAGCTATCTACTTGACTGCTTTGATTTGCATCGACTCTGCTACTATTCCTCGGTTGGTGACAATGTATCTAAGGAACTTTCCAGATGCTACACCAGACGTGCTTTTCACCGGATTGAGTTTTATATTATACTAGTTCAGGATATCGAATGCCTGCTTCAGATATTACATGTGGTCCACGGCCTTGGTCGACTTGACCAACATGTCGTCGATGTAATGTCGTCGATGTAAACCTCCATAGTCTTCCTGATATGTGGTTCAAATATTTTGTTCACAACGCGCTGATAGGTTGACCCCCCGTTCTTCAACCCAAAGGGCATCACTTTGTAACAATAGATCCTTTTATTTGTCATAAATGTGGTCTTCTCTTGATCGTCTGGGTGCATCATGATCTGATTATACCCCAAAAATGCGTCCATAAAGTTGAGCAGTTCGTGTCCGGCTATTGCATTGACTATATTGTAGATATGCTAAAGCGGATATGGATCTTTCAGACATGCTTTGTCAAGTCGGTGTAGTCCACGCATACCCCGTTCTTCCTGTTTTACTTCTTTACTACCATGACATTGGCGAGCCAAGTTGGGTACTTGACTTCTCTGACTGAACCGATGTCGAGTAGCTTCTAGATTTCTTCATTGATGGCTTCGTACTTCTCAGTTGCGAACTTCCCCCTGCGCTGCTGCACATGCTTCTTGCTCAGGTCGACCTGCAATTGGTGTGTCATTACTTCTAGATCTAATCCAACCACATCCTTATGCGACCATGCGAACACCGCTCGCTCTTTAGTTAGGAATTCTACGAGCTCTGTTCAGACCTCCGAGTTAAGTCCGCTTCCAATGTTTGTTTTCTTGCTGGGATCCTCAGGATTGAGCTCTATCTCTTCCGTTTCATTGAACTCCCCGGGCGGCAGTAACAACGGGTTGTTTGGATAGTGCTGCTGTGAACAAATGGCCTTGAAGCTCGCATAATAAAACTGGCGGCGTTCTGCTCTCCTTTGATCGTTTGGATTCCCTTGGGAATCAGAAACTTCATGACTTGGTGATAAGTAGACGGCACAGCCTTGAGTTAATAGAGCCACGGCCGCCCTAATAAAGCATTGTAGGAGCTTGGTGCTTCGATCACCATGAATGAAATGTCGTGGTGGACTCCTCCACAATAGGTAGGTAAGGTCACCGTCCTGATCGTCATCTTAAGTCCACCGTTGAAGCCAATTAGTGGGGTTTGGCTTCACATTATCTTTTCCTCGGGGATATTCATTTTTTTCAAGGCATGCAGGAACAGATGTTGGCCGAACACCCATTATCCATTAAAATCCTCTTGACAAGACAATCGGAGAGCTGCATGGAAATCACCAAAGCGTCGTCATGGGGATGGTCAAGCTCTGGCACTTCTTTGTCAGTGAATGCAATCAGTGCCTGGCTTCTTCATGAGTAACCCTTCTGGCTCTTTTAGCGGCAGACCTGGTTATACCATTGATTTTTTAGCCTCCAGTTATACAGTATATGGTGCGAACTGGTACGAGTGATTTGCTGGCCGATCTTGTGCCTCCTTGTGGTTGTTCGGGTTGCTTATCTCTGCTTCACGTTCGTTTCCCTTTTTCTGTCAGAAACTCAGCCAACAACCCCTTCTTAATGAGTTCGATTACCTATAATCGTAGTGTGCGACAGTCCACAGTGGTGTGCCCATGATCGTTGTGAAAATTACAAAACTTCTTGTTATCTCGTATGGAGGGATCGATTTTTCATCTTCTGCGGCCACATGACTTTCTCTGGCATTTGGCAAAGCACATTGTGAACTAAATCAGCTGGATCGATCGAAAGGGTGTACTCGGGTACATACGGACTAAGTTTACCAATTTGCGGTGGTCTACTATACGGGTGTGGTCTTGAGGGATGTCTGTCGCGAGGCTCGCGTAATTGTTCCTCTCGGGTTATCGACCTCCCACCACTTCAACGTGCCTTTTTGTAGGGCTCATCTTCTTCCTATTTAATCAGTGCCCATGTTATGTTGAGCGCATTGTCCATGGTTTGGCAGGGATAGATCAATAGTTCACGGTAGAGGCTCGAATCCATGTCCAAGCCCTTTGTGAATGCCCGCACCACAATGCTGTTTGGGCAGTTTGGCATAGCCATTAACTCTTTGTTAAACCTCAACAAATACGTTCTTAAGGGCTCGCCCAACTTCTGGATCATCGCATACAAATCATCGGGGTGTTTATCGAGCCTCCGGCTACTCGAGTACTATCAGAGGAACAATTAGTGCAGCTCAGAAAATGTGGAAATGGAGTTCCTTGGCAGGTTGATGAACCACTGAAGTGTAGGTCCAGTGAGGCTTAAGCCAAAGCTTTTGCACATGCAAGCCTCTCGCTGTGTGTACTCGGGATTTCCAACGCGAACATCTTTTGCTTGTATACGGCCACGTAGTTCTTTGGATCACTTGGTCCGTCGTAGAGTGCGAAGCTGGGTGGAGTGAATCGCTCTGGTAGCTCGGCTTCCGCAATCTCTGGTGAGAATGGGGATTCTGCAAAGGTTTCTCTCGGAATTGTCCTCTCCGGTGGTAGAAGTCCGGGAACTCTAGCGATGAGACTCTAAGTAACTCAGTCGTTGCTCAAACTGCTGCTCTATCTGGGCCAATGTAGAATTTCTTGCCAGGTTAGGCTCCGCCGTCTGATCTGTGCATGCCTGTGGGTTCTCCAATGGAGTTTGGGGGGTCGTACGTCCAAATCTGACTCCGTCTGTCTGGTTGAACTCTACCTGCAAGTCCCTCATCATGGTCTGGCGCTCCCTACTGCACTTTCTGGTTCCTCGATGATCGACCGTGTATTGATTGGGTGCTGCGACCACCGGTTCTCTCGATCGAGAAGCTCGTGCCTCCGATTTAATTCCTCCATTTGTGCTCCCATTCTCCCCATTATGCCCCTCGCTGTCTGGACCTGGCTTACCAGTTGGGCCACATATAGTTCCTGCATAACTGAAGGTGGCAGTGGGGGGAATGCCAACTCATTGAGTGGAGTTAAGTTGAAAGTCCGCCGAAGATCATCTATTGTCTCATGACGGCCCAACGGCTTAGTGGTTGCATGCTCTGCAGCGGGAGGACGTCCTCGTCCGGCTCCTATGGGAGCTCCTTGTCCTGTGCCGGGTTTGGTTCCCCTACCTGCCCTGCCCCCGTCGGTGGAGCAGTTCCTTGTGTGTTAACTTCGATAATGATGGTGTTGTTTCCGTTGTCGGCCATGTCCTGCAACGAAGGTTAGTTTAACTTTTGTTCCCGGGGCCTCACGGTGGGCGTCAAATTGTTGAGGGTGATTTTTGTTAGACAATTGGACCCCAGGAACTTGTACGTAAACAATAATAGAAATTGCAAATAACGAATTAAACTGAATGAGAAAATAAATTCTTGAATCAAATTGAATTACAAATCCATACTGTGTTATGCTTGCGCTGATTACAGAGCTGGTTCGATTACAACTTCAAACGATAATTGTAGTGTTTTCTTCTTGAAAAATTGAAAATAACAGGAGTTTTGTATATATGATCTTAGATGCCCAAAAAATTGGCGTACAAAAGGTATTTATAGACTTATTCAAACTTCAAGCATTTCCAAAATTTCTGCCAGGTGACAATTAATGAGCTCTGGGTCTCCTGTGTGCGTTTTTGGCCGTTTTCCCAGAGAGCTCGCGATCATAACTCTTTGTCATTAAATAGCCCTCTCTGACCGTTAAGCAGTTTTTAAATTCTATCTGATGTCTTTACTCTTCCACTCCAGGTTATTTTTGACTTTATCGAACTGCTGAATTCGGACTTGACTTGGGCGAACTGTTTTCGTGCTCTCTTCCTTCGAATTGCATTACTTGAACTGCCTTTCTCTTCGAACTGCTTTACTTGGACTATCCTTCTCTTATTTAATTTCCTGCAAAACATTTATTGGGCTGTGTATTTGGACCCATAGTTGGGCCGTTTTATTATCGACCCCCAACAACTATGAAAGAGTATTATTAATTTGGGATCAGAAATATAATTTAGCTATTGATTTTGAATTCAGAAAATATATTCTCCATGAAGGACATATAAGATTAAAAAAATTCTCAATATATAGGACCTCAAAATAATTTTGAAATTTTCAATCCAAAACCTTAATATCAAATTCTAAATCGAAAATTTATTTTTCTTGTCCTAAATCAACAACTAAACCATTTACATCTTGAACTTGAATCGATTATACTATGAAAAGAGAAGTCATAGGAGCTGCCACTTATTCAATACTAGTTAGTGAAATTTAGTTGCATTCTTACAACGTTTTAAAATCTACATCAAACACTGATTTAATACGAATAAAATTATCTCTATAACTAAGCAAAATTATTAATTATAATGCTAAAAATGATCATATGCAATAACTTTATTCCCATCAACTTCACTAAATTATAAAGTTTTCACATTTCAAACTTCAAATTCAACAAGAAAAAGTAAAAGAGAAAAAAACATGCGCAGAAAATTAATTGAAAGGATAGATCTCATGTACAATGTGATAGATATTAATACCTTTTTTTCCTTTTCTCTGCAATTTTTTCTCACCATGTCTTTGTCTTTTTCCTTAATTTTTCAGCTTCAAATGTGGCGGATCTATGTAGGGGCTAGGGGGGCTCCAGCCCCTCCTAGCCCGAATTTTTTTTCGTTTTTGTAGTGTCATGATCCGATTTTTTATGGTATAGCCCCCCTCGTATAGAAGAAAAAATGGATGAAAATAAAGAAAAAAATAATATAAAATGATTGAAGTTAAGGTGAAGGCGAAAAAAAAAAATCTAGCCCCCCTCGGATCCAGAAATTACCATTCAAAAAAATCAAAATAATAAAAAGAAGAGAGAGTGAAGTATTCATATGTGCAAGAGGCAAAAATGCTAAATCATGTGACCAGATCACCGAATTATTATTGTTAATCTTTATGATTATAGATTAAGCATAGTTAAGGCTCGCCATAATGATCACTCAGTTTGGGAAATTCGTTCTTCAATACATTTTTTTTAGAAAAACGCATAGAAAAGTCTGCAATACGATGAGCCGGTCATAGTAGCGCATTTTAAAAAATTCCCACTAGAACTCCTTTGTTGGCAATTATGTAAAAAAAGTTTGCAGATTATTATGGATCAAATTATCTTTTATCTTCCAATTCTTTCATAACTCGAGCAACAAAGAATTAGTTTATGAATGTCATAATTGGAAAAACTCATGGCATTAGACAGTGGAGTTGAACATGTCATGGCTGAAAGAATTTGTGTAAGAATTTTTTATGACCGTCTCTCACAACAGCTCTAACTCCATACTAGTTAGTCAAAATATTAAATATTATATCAACATTCATTCAAAAGTTAATTGTTGAGATTTATTTCTTAATCTGAGGAGATTTGGTGTCCTTATCTAATTTGGATGAGAATTTAATTTGATTAGGAATATATTGTTATATCCTAGTTTGTTGAGGTTCGATCATACTGAATACAGAGCCCCGGGGACTAAATGCGAATAATACAAAAAATGACGATAAAGCGAATAGATAAATTGAAGAGGTATGGCAAATCGTAGATTAACCAAGATAATTGAGTGAATTATGCTTAGTTCGAATGAGCACACCGTGTACAATTTTTTGGTACGAGAGGGAAGAATATCATACAAGATAGTGTCATACGCCTAAGTATCAAAATTAAGTGCCGAAAATTGGCTTACATGGGGGATATTTATAGGGGTTTAGGCTATGTAGGGTTTTCGTGGTTTTTACCTTGTGGTTGAGCAGCGAACTCCAATTTTATCGGGGTCGCTATATTAAGTGCTACCGGCTCCTTCCGAAAATACCGCTGACTTATCCTCCTGTTGTGTGTCGGTTCTCTTGGCCATTGGGTAGCTGCGCGGTAGCTACTTGGGGTGCCCTAGCTCGGCTTATCGAACTGCATCGTGCTCCTCTCGAACTTCCCTAGTCGAACTGCTAGTATCGAACCGCTTTTGGTCGGGCTACTCCTTCTGTCCAACTGCTCTTTCCCAGACTGCTTCTAACTGGGCCGACTTGCATAATCGCTATTAGACTATAATTTGAGCCTCTAAGTGGACCGATTATTTTGTACCCCAATAATAGCCCTTTCGGCTCAGCGGGATACTCTTTGGGGAGCCCGGTGAGTGGAACGATTGGGTAGTCTTATGTTGGAAAGCCAGTTTGTGTAGGTGAATTACTTTCCCCGATGTTGGCCCTTCGGATTTCTCTGAGTTGGGCATCCGGTATCGTTGGGGTGCCCATGAACACCTCCCAGCCCGAGGACCAGTTCCACTGTTGGTGGTCCTCCTTGCTCGTGTAGCCCCGGGAAGCTGCTATGAGTGTCGTTGCCGTGAGCCCAAAACTGTGGCGTTTTATTAGGACAGATTGGGTTCTGTCCCATTTCGGTTTGGCCATCTAGTAAGCCCCAACGAACTTCTGTGGTTCGAATTTTAGGGGTCTATAGACGGGCATGGTGTGTTATACACCTATTTGGTGGTGAAAAGAATGTTTGTCAAGACGTCGTAATATCAGGGTCAAATTTCCGCAGCCTCGATGGGGCTACATGCGAGTTCGCGTGGTCGAGCCACTTTGGTCCGAAAATGGAGTTCGATCCATTGGACCACTTTTGTGTCGAACCACTTTTGAAATTTGCCGCCCAAACTGAGTGGCAGTTATGTAATATCCGCAAAAGTCGGCGGCGATTTCGGGCAGTTGGATGGACACAAATGATTTAACCGTTGCCTCGTTGATTTCATCGTCACTTTTTCTAACGCTCTCTCTCTTTCCATCTTCTCTCTCTTTCCTACGATTTTCGGCGAGCGCTCGACTTCGTTTTCCACCGCGACTCCGAACATTGTGTTAGGCTTGTCCATAGCCTGTTCATTCACTTCTAAAGGTAGTGCCTCTTTCCCTTTCTATCTCTCTCTTCTTCTCAGTCTCTTTCGGTCTGTGATACGCAACCGATTTAGGGCTGCAATCTTAGGGTTTTTTCTGGTTTTGCGTTGGGTGGAAAGGGCTGACCGGGGCTCGCCTTTCTTTTATTTTTCCTCTTTCTAGGTCAAATTTATTTCAAGATTTTGATATTCTTATTTAAGATGTCTTCATCCGGTTCTGATTTCCAAAACTGCGAGGATTTCGGTTCAGGGGAGTTCAATCCGACACCTCCCTTCACTCCTTTGTAGGGTTTTTCCGTGAACCGAATCACCAAAACCAAACTGAACCGGATCGATTTATGGTTATTGCACATAATTAAAAATTCTCAAAACCCTAGCATGCTCCTATGAATTTAATACAAAGATTTGTGGATTTAGGGTTTACCGTAACTCCGTCGAGTCTGAACCGATCTTTCGCGTTTGAATTCCAAATCTCAATTCAACCACGCGATTCGAATTAATCTGCGGAAGAAGAAATTAGAGATCTAATTTCTAAGAATAAATTCTAAAAAAAAAAGGAGAAGAAAAGAAAAATCTGTTCTCCAGATTAGATCTTCAGGGCTGTGTCCCAATGCTGTTCAGATCTAATACTGGTGAGGACTCCGTAGATCTGTATTCTGAGCAGGACCAGAATCAAAATTCTCCTCCCTCTTCTCCCAAAATCGGCGTCTCCCTCTCTCTCTAGGTTTAGTGTGTTTCAACTGTGTTACAACTTATGAGAGAGAGCTGTCTATTTATAGACCTAGGGTTGGAAACCCTAATGGGCCATTTTGGGCTCAATTCAACATATTTAATTGGGCTAGTCCTGGACCTAATGCAAATAATAAAGTGGGCCTATAAATTAATTAATTCCCTTGTCTACAACCCAGGACACAATTAATTAATTAATATTAATTCTTTTTCACCACAGAATTAATACTGACCTACCCCTTTATTACCACGTTATGAGAACGGGCTGCATTAATTGAGAATCCCCATATTTAAGGTTACCGAACATCCATTAATTAATCGGAGCCTCTGACAAGCTCTAACTACAATTAATTAATATCTTATAATTCCTGAGTAGTACCACTCAAACATTATCACTCGTGCCTGAACTTAATCAGCCTGCAGGACTTTGGCACGATGAATGTTATTGAGCTCCTCAGGGAATGTCCCCATCCTATTACTCGGATATGGTTACCTAAGTCCAGTCTGAGGCGGTACTACACGAACTGCTGTTACCCAAGATGCGGATATACGAGCACATTACTTAGGCTCTCCACCATGGCAAGTCAAAGCAACAGTCAACCCGTGCAAACCCCTTGATAACTCTCATAAAGAGTTATCTTTTGATCTCTTTTCATGAACTTTAGATGTTGTTTTGAATAAGATGCTTAGCAATCAAAGTCCTTTTTGCTTGTTTATGCTCATTTACGACTAAGTCATAGTATTTTAAATTGTGCAAGCTTTAATAAGTTTTTGCAAGCATTTGGTGAAGTTTTAACCAGGTTCTGGATGCTAGAGCTTCCCTGCCGCATGCTAATTGAAGATATGCTCGAGCCTGGGAAACGCATTGTAAGAAGGAAGATTTTCTCTCTCCGGGACCACTCAAAGACAAGGATAAAGGTCCTTTTTGATCTTGTCTGCTGAGAAGACAGGTGGCCCTGAAGGAAGCCGATCTCTTGTCTGAAGGAAACAATGACATCTGCACACGTGGAATGCATCATGGGAAAGAGAAGGAAATCAACGGCTATGAAAAAGAATTTTTATGAATCGAAAAGGCTTGGAAAAATTAGAGGAGAGAGAATGGAGAATAACAAGAATTATCAGAGCAGCACGAGCGAAGAGCAGAGGTGCAGAGAGAGAGAGTTTGGAGAAGAAGCAACCGAAGCACGAAGGATCATCATCTATAGTTTGATTTTAGATTTTCAAGCTGTATTTCTGAGGATGAATGATCTTATGCTAATATTTCTTTTATTTCCGAGCACGAACTAATTTCATTTACACTTGGGTTGTGAAACAAAGTACCATTTGCTTGAATATATGTTAGAGTCGAGTTTCGCATGACTAAACTTATCTTTAATCCTGTTTTCAATCGTTTCTTGAGCACGACAGTGAGTGGAAACCTATCACCTATGGAGACTGAAAGGTGAAATAGGCCGAGGGGATTTAAGATAATTGTGTTGACTTCATAGACATATGAGAAAATACAACTTAAACGAGCTTAGCTTCATATCGCCATCTTCAAATCACTGAGAGAAGAATAGACATATGAATCTTGGTGAGAGGGTGTAGATCTAGTAGAACGACAGTTTGCTAGGCAGAATAGGGAAAGTTCTAAGGTTCAGAGAATTGCGAGACATAAACTCTAGCATATATGATAGCTGTGGTGCATTTTATTTCATAACCCAAGTGTGTTTTCCAGTACTTGTGAATCCATGTATAATATTTATGCTTATTTTGGGGAACGAGGAAATACTACTGATCATAGCTTTAATAGGAATCATAGTTTATGCATATTTATGTTTTGAGTAGAAGTTAGAAGCAACAACTCTTGATTTACAAACAATTCTTAGTGCACGATTTAGACAATCACTCCCTTGAGTTTGATATCTGATCTCACTTGACTATATTACTTGTGGATTGTGTATACTTGCACATTGGTTCGGTAGTCACTGTAGGGTTTTTTCGTGAACCGAATCACCAAAACTAAACTGAACCGGATCGATCTATGGATATTGCCCATACTTAAATATTCTCAAAACCCTAGCATGCTCCTATGAATTTAATACATAATTGTGGATTGAGAGATTACCGTAAATCCGTAGTGTCTGTACCGATCTTTTGCGTTTGAATTCCAAAATCCAATTCAACCACGCAATCCGATTTTATCTGCGGAATCAGAAATTAGAACCCTAATTTCTAAATAAAATCGAAAACAAGAAAGAACAAGAGGAAGAATTCTGTTCTCCAGATTAGATCTTCAGATATTTATCCCAATGCTGATCAAATCTGCTACTGGTGAGGATTCCACAGATCTGTATTCTGAGCAGGACCAGAATCGAAATTCTCCTCCCTTCCAGTTGAAATCGGCGCCCACTCTCTCTCTGCCTCTAGGGTTTCACTGATTTGAATGTGATCAAAAGGTGGCTAGGGTTTCCAGAGAGAGTAGTCTATTTATAGACCCAGGGTTTTATCCCTGATGGGCTACTGGGCTCAATTCAACATATTTATTTGGGCCAGACCGGGACCTAATGCAAATAATAAAGTGGGCCTATAAATTAATTAATTCCCATGTCCACAACCCAGGACACAATTAATTAATTAATATTAATTCTTTTTCACCACATAATTAATACTGACCTACCCCTTTATTACCACGTTGTGAGAACGGGTTGCATTAATTGAGAATCCACATATTTAAGGTTACCGGACATTCATTAATTAATCGGAGCCTCTGACAAGCTCTAACTACAATTAATTAATATCTTATTATTCCTGAGTAGTACCACTCAAACCTTATCACTCGTGCCTGAACTTAATCAGCCTGCAGGACTTTGGCACGATGAATGTTATTGAGCTCCTCAGGGAATGTCCCCATCCTATTACTCGGATATGGTTACCTAAGTTCAGACTCAGGCGGTACTACACGAACTGCTGTTACCCAAGATGCGGATATACGAGCGCGCTGTGTTGGCTCTCCACCATGGCAAGTCAAAGCAACAGTCAACCCGTGCAAACCCCTGAACCTTCGTTAGGGTTTGGACTCAATCAATATAACGAGATCTTTTATTCGCTGATGTCAGACTGACGAATATATCTCACTGCGGTCCATCAATACGCCACCTCTGCATACCAGCATGTCAAGTAACCAAGACAGACTACTTATTCCGACAATGCCGCAGCCATCCGGACAGACGTATCCTCATACGCTGTCTCGGCTGTGATCATGTTTATGTCTCACTAGGTCAAGTGATCATACTGTCTTCTGCGATCTATAACACGCCGTATGATCGTCCCTATGAGTGAGACAAGAGGATACCATTGTTCATACATGTACGATTGTTAACAGATAGGAGAAATAAACCGTTGTATACTCATTGTAATAAATGCTTTCAGTATACAAAACCCATCAATCTCCCACTTATACTCAAAGCATAACTAAGCTATTACAGAGTATACAGTCCGTCTATCTAGTCTGCTGTCTTTAACCACTATTAGTGGTCGGCATCCACCTCAGACCCAGCTCACGAATATGTCTTTCGTAAACTTTCTGCGGCAAGCTCTTTGTAAACGGATCAGCAAGATTGTCAGCAGTGTCAATCTTCTTAATCAGCACATCGCCCCTCGATACGATTTCTCGTATGATATGGTACTTTCTCTCTATGTGTTTGCTTGCCCTGTGAGACCGCGGTTCCTTTGAGTTTGCCACCGCACCAGAGTTATCACAATAAATTGTGATTCTCCTCGGCAAACTCGGGATCACGCCCAACTCTAAAAGGTAGTTCCGGAGCTGCACCCCCTCTTTCGAGGCGTCAGAGGCGGCGACATATTCCGCCTCCATGGTGGAGTCAGCAATGCATTTCTGCTTTGAGCTCCTCCAAGATACAGCTCCACCTCCCAGGGTAAACACATAACCTGAGGTCAATTTCTTCTCATCCTGGTCCCCTTGGAAATCCGAGTCTGTATAACCCACAGGGCACAAATCCTCACTTTGATAAACTAGGCAGAAATTCCTAGTTCTTTTCAAATACTTGAGGATATGCTTTACAACAGTCCAGTGCGCCTGTCCAGGGTTAGACTGATATCTAGCTACCATGCCAACGGCATAACAGATATCTGGCCTGGTACACAACATCGCATACATGAGACTACCCACAGCAGAAGCATATGGTACAAGACTCATTTCGTCTTTCTCCCGCTGTGTCTGAGGACACTGCCCACTAGAAAGACGAACGCCATGTCGGAAAGGTAGCAAGCCTTTCTTGGCGAGTTGCATGCTGAACCGGGCTATCACAGTATCCACATAGGACGCCTAGGATAAGCTCAACATTCTTCTTTTACGATCTCGTAAGACCTTAATCCCAAGAATGTAGCCAGCTTCTCCCAGATCCTTCATTTGGAACTGTTCGGATAACCAAACCTTGATTTCGGACATTACTCCCTCGTTGTTTCCAAATAGGAGTATGTCATCAACGTATAGTGCAAGGAAGACCACGCTCCTACTGACACAAAGTCGGTAAACACAACTTTCGTTTTCCAACTGTGCAAATCCATAGGATTTAATCACATCATTAAAACGTAATTTCCACGACCTTGAAGCTTGCTTAAGTCCATACAAGGACTTCTTAAGCTTCCAGACAAGATGTTCTTCGCCCTTGCTTATGTAACCCTCGGGTTGCTGCATATAGATGTCCCTACCTTCTTCAAGGTAACCGTTTAGGAAAGCGGTTTTGACATCCATCTGCCAGATCTCGAGGTCCATATGTGCAGCTATGGCAAGGAGTATCCGGATGGATTTGAGCATGGCTACAGGTGAAAAGGTTTCGTCATAGTCAATGCCCTCTTTCTGACTATAACCCTTTGCCACCAGCCTGGCTTTAAAAGTCGTGATCTTTCCATCCGCCCCTTTCTTTCTCTTGTATACCCATTTGCACCCTATGGCCCTAAAGCCATCCGGCAAATCAGTTTTCTGGTATACATCCATAGCAGTTATGGATTCAATCTCAGAATCCATGGCGACTTGCCATTTGGCAACATCCTTGTCCTGTACTGCCTCTTCGTAAGTCAATGGGTCAGAGTCCTCATGTCCATCTTCCGGGCTCAAGTGCGAAGACTCACCCACGAACATGTATCTTTCCGGTTGGAAAATAACTCTCCCACTGCGACGAGGCATCGGTGTCGTGTCAGTAGTAGGTGCAGTGACTTGTGGTCCTGCACCTTGCACTGAAGAACGTGTCTGTGGTGCTGTATCTCTCACAGGTGCACCCACATCTACATGTTCCCTTCCCTTGGAATTGCATTCTTGTTCTCAATTTCTTGAAGAACGACATCACTCCTTGACATGTGATTACTCACATACTCGTCCTCCAAGCATCTAGCATTGGTGCTAACAACGACTCTTTGACTCATAGGACAGTAAAAGTAACCACCTTTCATTTGCCTGGGATACCCTATGAACATCATTACTTTTGACCTGCTTTCTAACTTATCAGGTTCCTTCGACAGTACGTGTGCCGGACAGCCCCATACTCTAAACTTGCACAAACTAGGTTTGCGACCAAGGAAGAGTTCAGCAAGCGTCTTAGGAACTGATTTAGAAGGCACCACATTAAGTACGTATGCTGCTGTCTCCAATGCGTAGCCCCAAAACGAAATTAGTAAGTTCGCATAACTCATCATTGATCTTACCATCTCTAGAAGAGTCCTATTTTTTCTTTCAGCTACACCGTTTTGCTGGGGAGTACCCGGTGCAGTCCACTGGGATGTAATCCCATTTTCTGACAAATACTGCAGAAACTCGTTACCGAGGTATTCGCCACCGCGGTCAGATCGCAGTGACTTGATAGTTTTCCCGACCTTCTTTTCTACATCAGCCTTGAACTCTTTGAATTTCTCAAAGCATTCAGACTTGTAGCGAAGCAGGTAAACATATCTGTACCTTGAGTAATCGTCAATGAAAGTGACGAAGTACTCGTACCCTCCACAAGCTTGCGTGGACATCGGTCCACATAAGTCAGAATGGATCAATTCCAACACTTCCTCTGCTCGAGACTGACTAGCCTTGAAAGGCCTAGTAGACATCTTGCCCTCGATGCAGGATTCGCAGACTTGATAAGGTACAGCCCGGACTAAGTCCAATGTACCGTCATCTGCAAGTCTCTGAATCCGCTTCAAGCTGATGTGACCCAGTCTCAAGTGCCAGAGATATGTAAGATCCTCATCAGAAGAAGTAAGTTTTCTCTTCCTAGGATTATCAATTACGGATGAATTACATGCAATACTTGCGGAAGATTTATGATTACAGTTAACAACATAGAGAGAATTATTCAGCATTCCATGACAGATAACACCGTTATTACCAATGATAGAAACACCACTATCAAAAATAACTGAATATCCATCAACATAAAATTTGGAAACTGAAATAAGATTCTGCCGAAAATCCGGCACATACAAAACATCTCTCAATGTTAAAACGGAATCATCAAAGTACAAGGTGAAATCTCCAATGGCAGTTGCACTCACTTGTGCTGCGTTCCCCATCGAGATGGTAACCTCGTCATTCTTCAACACCCTCCTCGGTGTGAACCCCTGCAAAATGTTACAAACATGATCAGTAGCTCCAGTATCCACTATCCACGAATGAGTAAAAACCGATGCTAAACATATTTCCGTTACAAATGCAAATGACGTACCTTGTCCCTTGCTTCCGCATGCCTTCTCACTTGAAGTGACACCAACCACCTTCATTTCATTTGACCTTCTCTCACGTGATCTGCGATCAATCATATTCTTGCACACAGTATGAACCACATCTTTCAATGTGCCCAAGCTGTGCTCAAGATCTGATAACTCAGACTCCCATGAAGGTACAAAGGACTGTCCTGCTATGAGATCAGTAAGCAACTCCTTGAAAGAGTACTCACTTCTCTTAGCTACATCCTTCTTAAAGTCATAGAAAGAAAGTGGCAATGAGTTCAGGATAATATCGATCTTGGCCTGATCGCTGATATTTCCACCTCCACGTGTGAATCGTTTCATGGTGTTATCCATGATCATCACATGCAGTGTCACCGAACTGCCATCAACCATTCTCTTACAGACAAGGTCTCTAACGAGATCACAGTTGACAGTTCGTTCCACTTCACCATACGTACGCACCAAGTCCATCCAGATTCCTACAGAGCTACAATAGCCCATGTATTTGAGCTTAAGTTCTCTAGAAAGGTTATCTGAGATTAACTTGTAAGTAAAATCCTCAAAAGCCACCCAACTGTCATAGAACTCCTTCTCACGTCTAGATACTCTATGGTAACATGGGGCAAGTGGCATCATAGTGAGAACAAACATGTGTTGTTTAGTCAGGAGAATATACTCAATGCAATATCTCCACTCATGGAAGTTTGGACCAGTAAGAGGATTGAGAGCAAGTAAATGATCGACAGTAGACTTAGACATATCTGAAACAATAAGGAATCTTAAATAAGAACATACATGTTGAACTTCGAAAACAAATGCATTGAAAACCTTTTAATAAATCAAATACAAATGTTTTCCACTAATTGCCCAAGAGTTCCCACCGCAAGCTACACTCGTAGACGTTTACGATGTCACCCTCAACCAGAACTGCGGGTTTTAAGCCCCAATCCATTTAATTTCACTACCATGTCAGGATGCTTTTGACACTAGAAATTAATAATTAGTGAAAACCTTAGACCAAGCCATCTCTCAAGAACAGGGATGCAATTCTTGCATTATATTCTAAGATGCTTCTAAGCAATTAACCAAAAATTTAACTCCGGCCAAAAGAGACAGTTTAGCATGGCACGTAACCATAC
>JAPKLW010000333.1:518800-559600 GCA_026898455.1 Plectranthus barbatus | reverse complement strand
GAAAGCTGAAATCATGTTTTGAGAACTGAAATCCATAATTAAAAACAGGAATTTAAAGATAAAGGGACGAGAGGAAGAATCCCCCTTCGATTAGCTGCAGCACGAGACGATTCCTCAACCTCGAGCTGGCTTCTCGTCGGCAATGGCTGAGATGCAGCTCGCCTCCTTCCTCTGTCGTGTGTTCTTCCTGCTCCCAGCTGAAATCTCCAGCTCGATGTGTGGCGATGAAAATAATGTGAGTGTTTCTCTCTCTTTCTCTCTCCTTTGGGCTTTTATATCCTTCCCCAATTTTAGGTTTCCACTTTTAGGAACATTCCCAAATTGTCCTTGGGGAAAGTAGGTGAATTTCTGCTATTTTCGCACACCCAGCTCAGCTAATTTGACTTTATCCACGTCATTCCCGCAATTTGACTAAGTTGACTTTGGACTGGGTCAGCTCAGCTTTGCTACAGCATCTTCGTGCATTGCTCCAGCATAGACTTCAAAACTAAGGCAATTTCCTGCACGGCAACCTCACTCCAATTCCTCCAAAAACAACGTTATTTACTCCAAAACACGAATTAAACATGAAAGGACTCGAATAACTAAATACAAAACCAAAACAACAATTATTTGGGTAAACATAGATGAAAGACTCTCTAAAACGAGCTAAAATAAAAGAGAATATAACTCTTTTTCAGGAGTTATCACCCCCCCAAACTTAGCCCGTTGATCATCCTCGATCAACAAAAGAGATAAAACGACTCAAGGGACAAACAAGTTGGAATTTTCAGTCATGCTAGCTCATACACATACACTTCTCAGCACAGTTGAAAATGAAATCTAGGATTCAATCATCACAATAGTATCAACTTATCTCAAAACCCTTCCTTCTAGTTTAACAAGTCATTTCCATCATGCTTCAGCATCTAACTCTCAAAACAGCACAGCACATCATCACAATGCCAAGTCAACATGATCAAAATCAACTTCACACTCAAGTAATGCTTATGATCATCATGCTTACTTATTTTGACTCCAAACTACTCATAGCAACCTCTCCACTAATGGAGTTCATATCACAAGGGATCATTAGGACTTTATTAGCTTGTAATGTGGGCTAAGGTTAAGGTGGGAAATTTTTTTTTGGATAGAGTGACTAATTCGAGAGCACTAATGAGTTCGACTACTTATTTAGAGGACTTAAGCAATTAGAACCACAATCCCAAGTAAAAAGAAAAGTGCCCCTATTATTACACAAAATGAATTGACAAAAACAAAAAGAAAAACAAAAATTTCACCCTCTATTTTCACTCTTTTTTTTTCTTTTCTTTTTTTTCGAATTTCTCTCGATTTTTTTTTCGAGTTTTTCACGTTTTTTCTTTTGATTGATTTTCTCATTTTCTTCTTTTTTTTTCGACACATTATACGGAAATTACAACGATGGAGTACAAAATTCAAAAATAAAATAACCCGAAACGGGAGCACACCCCCCCAAACTTAAAGACGGACATTGTCCTCAATGTCGAAAGGCCGAACTCATATAAGTGCTCACGATGAGGGTTACAAAAATAAGGGAAACGGCTGAAACAGATAGGGACACAAACGAACAAGGCTAAGGCACAAAATAGGGTGCGAAGGTCAAATAAAAATACAAGGAATAATGAAGGCACAAAATTAAACAACGAAGGCCTAAATCACATCCCAAGTGATATAAAAACACATTTCGGCTCAAGGAGACCACAAGCAGCCGAAGGTAAATATTCGCACATGCAAAACCGAGACATGAAGCTAATAAAGGGCAAACAACAAGGCAAGGGAATGAAGTTTTCAAAAACACGAATTTTCAGTTCACGAGATAAGATGGAAAGCACGTCAAGAAATAATGAGTTAAACCTAAGGAACAATCTAGAGATGAGCATTAACTAATCGAATGATCAATCCAAGCGTGCAAGAAATGGAAGAAAACATCATCGAAGGAAGAGAAAAGTCGCACGACATAAATCCAACGAAGACTGGACACAACAAGAATGAAAAACGTATAAGCATAAACCACCAACAGCATGAATAGGGCAACAAGTACCAACAGAACACCATCACGAGAATATAGTATTTAGTACAGACCCAAATATAAATAGTATCAAAATAAGTCATTGTTTAGAAGGATGAGTGGAGGAGGAACCATGGGAAGTCAAGGTTGGGCTGCTGGCAGAAGCTGGGAAAGCTGGGCACTGAGGGCTTGAAGAAGTTTCTCATGCGAGCTACATAGAGCCCGAACAGCCTGGAGGTCTTCCCGAATAGCACGAAGCTCCGTGGTAGTGGCATCAGCGGCAGCGGCAGAGGTAGATGGGGATGCCTGAGAACGGCTGGAACTTAGGTGCTTCGGTGTTGCTTCAGCATTCTTCGCAGCATGGCGCTTTTGAAGACGGCCAATGTTGATATCAGTGGCGCCCAAATCTCGAGCCTCAGAATCCAGCATAGGCACTCCCGCACGCTGGCAAACCTGCGTAATCAGAGAAGGGAAAAACAGGGGTCCAGAAACTACTTTAGCACCGCAAGCAAGAATGGAGTAGATAATCAGTGGGGCCATGTTCACGGGCTCCGACTTCAGCAAAGCAGCCACCACAATAACGCGATCCTTCATGGCCAATGTGTCATGCGTAGTTGGCAGGATACGGCTCTTGAGGAAGTGCATCTAGATGTGGGCATCTCCGGTCAAAAATCTGCTGAAGATGTGGCCAGCAGCACCGGTAGGAATGGACCACGACACACCGGGACGGGCAGCAACAGCGAGGGCTTCATTTAGCAGCTCAGCAGGCAGATTCAGCAACTTCTTAAAAAAATCTCGGGAACCGCAATGAGATAGATTGTAGACGGTATAGATATCATCAGCATCCACTTGCACCAATACACCCCGCACCAAGGATTCCACTACACCCTCCTTGTCTCGGCACAAGTTCGCATAGAATTCGCGCACGACGTTAATGACAGGCACAGGCTGGGGTCGGGCAAAATCCTCCCACCCTTGGAAGGTGATGACAGATTCCACGAAATCAGGCAACTTGTCTGAATCTACATCAAAGCCTTTTTCTAAAACCAGCTCCCGTTCCATAAAGGCTTCCCATCGGCTGGCAGAGCAGTGCGGGGCTTGGCGCGGAATTGCAGTGAACTCTTCTGGAGTTAGAACAGGTGGGTCAGCAGCCAACTTCCTCTTTTTACGGGATACTTGCTTCTTAGCCACCTTCTTGAGTCGCCGTTTTGGTGCAGGTGCTGCAGCATCAGGCGCAGCAACAGGGTTGGCTTTAGGGGGTGGAACATCTTCAGTGGGCGGGGCTACAGAGGTTGCTGCAGCAGAGGTGGCAGCAGCGGGCTCAGAGGGAGCAGTTGGTGTAGCAGTGTCAGGTAGAGTGGTAGTCTCAGCAGGGGTGGCCTCAGAAGAAGTGGTGTCAGAGGACGTGGTTTCAGCAACCAGGTGGAGAATGCGGAGGGGATGCTGCAGCAGTGGGCACAACAACTGGAGTAGAGTCGGAAGGAGGAACCTTTTCAGTAGTAGGTGGAGCAGAGGTAGAGGATGCAGGGACATTTTCAGCAGTGGGAGGGGCATTGGATGGGACATCCACAGTAACAGGGGCAACTGTAGGTGGTTGCTCTTGGGTAGGTGGTTTAGTACGAAGCTTGGTCTTTTTGGAAACGGAGGCACGAGTTTTCTTGGGAGTGGGTTTCGTAGTAGGGAGAATAGGTGGAGAGGATTGGAGCTGCACAAGAACGGAAGCAGCAGTAGCGCGAGTGATGCGAGTACTGGCGGTGGAAGGGGACGAATGAGAAGTCGAGGAGGGAGGGTTCCGGCTGGGTTGAGGTGTTGGGGGGTTCCCTATGCCTGAACCAGGACTTTTGCTTTTGCCCTTGCCCTTCTTTGGTGCGGCGGACTTGGTGGATTTCTTGGGAGCCATGTGCACGAACCTAAGCAAAACAGTAAACACGAAGTGAGCATAAGGCAACAGCAACCCAAAAAGAAACACCCAACAAGCACAAAATTACAAATAGAACACCCAAGGCAAATGAGCAACATCAGAGATAACCCAAAACCACGACTAACAGGCTGGAGCCTGCTTCAAATCGCATAACCCACAGCAAATCGCAAAACCCAACCCAGACCATCAGCACAAACCAACACAAAACGCAAGTAGCATACAAATTCTTCAGACTACAAGACCATTGCAGAGCATAATCTAGACCACCCAAATGTTTGACTACAAAACAGAACAAAGTGAAGTAGAACGTCGGAGCAACACATCCAAGTAGAAAATAAAAACAACAATGAAGCACAGGGGAGAAAAGAGCATGTCGAGCATACTAGGGCAGGGAAAGGCAAGAAGTTAGCAGTCAGAATTGCATGCAATAAAGCAGAAAAACAAGAGTAAGCGAGCCTTAGGAACGACGAAATGTACTAGGGAAATCCCCAGAACTACACCGCACAAGACACCCACGATTTATTCGCAAACAGCACCCATACACAACCCAGCAATTCGTGTGGAAAAGGAGTACTCGTGTCGTAATAAGCTTCGAAAAGAAGAGGGAGGAGGGTTTACCTGAACGACGACGTCGGAGGAAGAAGGGAATCGGCGGGTGAGAGCGCACGGTAAAGGTAAAAAGTGAAATGTGGTGAAAATATGTGTGGTGAAAACCACTCCCCCCTTTTTTTATTAGTTACTTTTTGAATAAAGAAAAGAGGAAAACCGTTCGACTTCCCTCCCCCAATTTTTAATTATAAATTTATTTTTTTTAATTGAAATGAAATACCTGCTACTAGTGGGTGCTATACTTGCGGTAATTTCACAACCAAAATTCCTGCTCTCCTTCTTCAATTTATGCACCCTTCTCTCCCCCCCAAACTTGAGGTGTGCTCGACTTGGCTTACCTTCATCAACACTCATGGAGCAACTCCTTAGTAACACAGGTGGCACATTACAAGCATAGAATAAAACATTAAATCCTAAAAAGGTAAAGAAATTAACTGGACAACCATAAACTATTATGCTAGGCAAAAATTTAAAGGAAAGCAATTAAAGTATGTACAAAGAAACCATGGCCTGCTGAAGCAGACCATGGATACCTCATGCTCCAGCATCAGGCAGAGCAGTGGCACCTCGCTCTCGATTGAGCGTGCCACCAAAGTATGCTTTGACTCGATGTCCATTGACCCTGAATGTGCGGCCAGATTTCTCCTCCTTGAGATCAACAGCTCCAAATGGGTATACCTTGGCAATAGTGAAGGACCGGACCACCGAGATTTGAGCTTACCGGGGAAAAACTTCAACCTTGAATTAAAAAGTAAGACCTGCTGCCCCTCTTTCAAGGTTCGAGGTGCAATTCTCTTGTCATGCCACTGCTTAGTCTTTTCCTTGTAAATCTTGGCATTCTCATAGGAAAACAACAGGAGCTCCTCGAGCTCATTTAGCTGCAAGAATCGTGCTTTTCCGGCATCATTCAAATTCAAATTTAACTTCTTCAATGCCCAAAAGGCCTTGTGTTCAAGCTCCAGTGGTAAGTGGCAAGCCTTACCAAAGACCAATCGATAGGGAGACATTCCCAACGGAGTTTTGAAAGCGGTCCTGTAAGCCCAAAGCACATAATCCAAGTATTGGGACCAATCCTTCCTGCTTGTGTTAACCATTTTCTGCAGAATGATCTTCAGTTCCCGATTCGACAGTTCAGCAAGGCCATTTGTCTGTGGGTGGTATGCTGTAGCAACCTTATGCCTGATATTGTACTTGGCCAAAACTCCAGCTAGGCTTTTATTGATAAAATGAGAGCCCTCATCACTTATTATAGCTCTTGGGGTTCCGAACCGAGTAAAAATCTGCTTGTGCAAGAATTTAATGACTGTCTTTGCATCATTGTTTGGACAAGCTACAGCCTCGACCCACTTCGAGACATAATCCACCGCGACCAAAATATATAAGTTTCCAAATGAAGAAGGAAACGGCCCCATGAAGTCGATGCCCCAAACATCGAACAATTCCACTTCAAGAATATTATTAAGAGGCATCTCCTGTCGGGCACTCAAATTCCCAACACGCTGGCACCTATCACATGCCTTGACAAACTCATGAGAATCTTTGAAAAGAGAGGGCCAGAAATAACCTGATTGTAGGACCTTGGCTGTTGTTCGATGCCCTGCGAAATGCCCTCCATATGCTGCAGCATGGCAGCTTGCCAAAATTGAGCGCTGCTCATGTTTAGGAACACACCGTCGCATAACTCCATCTGACCCCAACTTGTAGAGAAATGGCTCATCCCAGAAATAATATTTTGTGTCATAGTAGAATCTTTTCAGCTGTTGCCCCTTCATCTCAGGGGGCTGAACTCCACAAGCTAAAAAGTTGGCAATGCCGGCATACCAAGGTGTTGGAGCCTCGGTAATACACATCAACATTTCATCGGGGAACCTCTCATTAATTGGAGAATTACTTTCACTGCTGGGAACCCTTTCCAATCTGGATAAATGGTCAGCAACCTGATTTTCAGTCCCCTTTCTATCCTTGATTTCAAGGTCGAATTCTTGAAGCAAAAGAACCTAACGAATTAATCTCGGTTTTGTATCTTTCTTGTCCAGCAAATAGCGAATGGCTGAGTGGTCGGTATACACAATCACCTTTGCTCCAACCAAGTACGAGCGGAACTTATCGAAGGCAAAAACCACAGCAAGGAGCTCCTTCTCGGTTGTAGTGTAATTGAGCTGCGTGTTGTCCAACACCTTACTAGCATAGTAGATAGAGTGGAAATTCTTATTCTTTCTCTGCCCCAGCACAGCTCCAACAGCATGGTTACTTGCATCACACATCACTTCAAACGGCAAACTCCAGTCTGGGGCTTGTATCACAGGTGCGGTAACCAATGCCTTCTTGAGATGCTCGAATGCTGCCATGCATTCTGCTGAAAATTCAAACTTTCTGTCATGCTCCAGCAGGGTGCAGAGGGGTTTAGCAATTTTTGAGAAGTCCTTAATAAAGCGACGATAGAACCCCGCGTGCCCCAAGAAACTCCGAACTGCCTTGACTGAGGTAGGAGGTGGCATTTTCTCAATGACAGAAACCTTAGCAACATCCACTTCAATCCCCTTAGTCGAGATCTTGTGCCCAAGAACAATTCCCTCTTGTACCATTAGGTGGCACTTTTCCCAATTCAAGACCAAATTAGTTTCCTCACATTTCCTTAGAACTTGCTCTAGATTTCCAAGATAATCTTCAAAACAGTCTCCCAGCACTGAGAAATCATCCATGAAGATCTCCAATGTATCTTCAACCATGTCGGTGAAAATGGCCATCATGCACCGCTGGAAGGTTGCTGGAGCATTGCACAAGCCAAAGGGCATGCGCCGGAAGGCAAATGTGCCATAGGGGGATGTGAACGTAGTCTTCTCTTGATCCTCCGGGGCAATGCTAATCTGATGATAGCCCGAGTAGCCATCCAGGAAACAGTAGTAAGCCTTCCCAGCTAAACGATCCAACATTTGGTCCAAGAACGGCAATGGGAAATGATCCTTCCTCGTGGCCTTGTTGAGCTTGCGATAGTCAATACAAATTCGCCACCCCGTGACTGTACGGGTAGGTATTAGCTCATTCTTCTCATTAGCAACCACAGTCATTCCACCTTTCTTTGGTATGCATTGTACCGGACTGACCCACTTGCTATCCGAAATCGGATAAATTATTCCAGCATCAAGCCACTTAATGACCTCCTTTTTCACGACTTCCTTCATAATTGGACTTAATCTTCTTTGCCGCTCAATAGACACAGAGTACCCGTCTTCAATCAGAATTTTGTGAGTACAAAATGTGGGGCTGATTCCCCTTATATCGGCAATCGTCCATCCAAAAGCACGCTTGTAGTTTTTCAGCATTGCGAGAAATTTCCCTTCATGTTCAACACTAAGACTTGCAGAAATGATAACTGGCTATGTTTCCAAATCTCCCAAATAAACATACTTCAAGTGAGAGGGCAGTGGCTTCAGTTCCAGCTTTGGTGGGTGCACAATTGAGGCTTCGGGAGATTTAAATTCCTGCTCTCCAGTTTTAAGTGGCTCAAAGACTAATTTGCTGCACGTTTCTAACGGTTCCAATTCCAGTCCTGCAGCATGAATTTCTCCATGCTCTTCAGTCCAGCATTCCTGCAGCTGGGTTTCGGCAACTAATGAATCAACCGCATCAATTAACGAACAACCTTCTTCTCCATCGGGGAACTTCATGGCTTGGAACACGTTGAAAGTGACTTGCTCCCCGTTGACTCTCATAGTCAGCTCACCATTAGGGACATCAATTAATGCCCCCCCGTAGCTAGAAATGGCCACCCCAAAATAATAGGAACTTCCTCATCGGCTTCGTAATCCAAAATAATGAAATCGGCTGGGAAGATAAATTTGCTCACTTTGACGAGCACATCCTCAATTTTTCCTTCAGGATGCACCGTAGAACGGTCAGCCAGCTGCAAAGTGACAGTAGTGGGTCGAGCTCCTCCAATTCCAAGCTTCCGAAAAATTGATAGAGGCATGAGGTTAATACTAGCCCCCAAGTCGCAAAGAGCGCGTCCAACATCGTGCCCACCAATAGTACATGGCACCGTGAAGCTGCCCGGATCTCTGAGCTTTTTAGGAATCTTGTTGCTCACCACTGTGCTACACTCTCCCGTTAATGCCACAATTTCAAACTCTCCCAAACTCTTCTTTCTAGACACAATATCCTTCAAAAACTTGGCGTAATTTGGCATCTGTTCCAAAGCCTCCACTAGCGGAATATTGATGTGTAGCTGCTTCAGTACATCCAGGAACTTTTTATATTGGGCTTCTTCTTTTTGCTTCTTCAGCCTCTGCGGATATGGCGGCGGAATTTGATGTTTCCTAGTAGCAGGCTGCTGCTTTGGTGCTACAGCATCTGTCACAGCATGTTGTGTCTCTGCTGCCTTCTCAACTTCTGGTTCCACCTTATGTTCCTCACTTGGATTGAAGTGGGCTCATCAGAGTTGTTCACTGCAGGAGGTGCGGCTCCCTCAATTGTCTTCCCACTCTTTAATAACATGGCCTTACACTGCTCCTTCCCTTCTCTTCTTGGGTTTACCGTATCACTTGGCCACGATCCTGGCGGCCTATTTTTCAAGTCTGCAGCCAACTGTCCCATTTGAATTTCCAAATTCCTTAGAGTAGCAGCTTGGCTCTAAAGAGTAGCAGCTTGATTCTGAAGAAGGGCTTCTTGATTTTTGAGGAGAGCGTCTTGATTTTGGAGGAGAGCGTCCTGATTCTTCACTTTTTCTTCTGTGTGTGCCATAAAACCCCTTAACAAAGTTTCGAGTGAATCGCCCTGCTGCTGCTGATTCTGCCTTTGTTGTGGCAATTGCTGAATCTGTTGTTGCACAGGTTGATGGAAGGGTTTCTGCTCCAGTTGGAGCTTCTGATAGTCAGGTAAAGCCATCGGATTCTGCTGTTGCTGGTTTGACCCTCCAGCTTCTTGGGGTGTAGACCATGAGAGGTTGGGATGATTTCTCCACCCGGGATTATAAGTGTTTGATACGGATTGTTCCTATTTCCCCCATGCTGCCCAATATAGTTAACCGACACCGGGATGAATCTGCAATCATCAAAGGGATGCGATCCCCCACAATAGACACAGGATACCTCAGCTGCGATTTGGTTGACTATAGGTTGTTGAAACAACACTTTAGGCTGCTGATTAGCAGTTTGCTGTTGTACTGCTCCAGCAGCGATATTCTTCTCAATTGACTTGAGTGAAGTTCCAAGCACTTCCATTTGCGCAGTGATCAGCTCAAGAGGATCCACATCAGCTATTCCGGCAACCTTGTGTGGTATTTGGCGTGGTGTTGACCACCGACCACTGTTCTTGGTAATCCGATCAAGTATCTCGCAGGCCTCCGTCTATGTTTTAGATAATAAAGCTCCATTTGCAGACCCATCCAGCCAAGTCCGAGAGTCAGGATATAACCCGTTATAGAAGGTTTCCAGCAAGATGCAATGAGGGATACCATGTTGCGGACACTTTTGCAGCAGCTCCCGGTAACGTTCCCAAGCTTCACTCACGGATTCATCCCCCTGCTTGAATGAAATAATCTCTAATCGGTATTGTGTGTTCTTAGTAGGAGGATAGTATTTTGTCAAAAATGCCTTGACCAACTCCTCCCATGTCCGGATAGACTCAGATGGTAATGAATTCAGCCATGCCTTCGCATGATCCCGGAGAGAAAACGGGAATAATTTCAGCCGCAAAGCATCGTCGGTCACCCCCTCGAACTTGAAACAATCACATACTTCCAGAAAAGATTGCAGGTGTAAGTGCGGGTCTTCAGTTGCCCTTCCCCCAAACTGGCCGATGTTGTGCATCATTAGGAACATCACCGGTTTTAGCTCAAATTGTCGGGCTCCAATCTCAGGCTTAACAATCACTGGCCGCCTATTTTGGATCACATCATTAGCATAGTCAGCCACAATACGGTCTCTTTCATTAGCTGTAATAACCACATCCCGAGGCATCTCGGCACCACCGGCACCATCAGGTCCTGCAGCAGCCATGTTTCTTTTTTTCTTTGTTCTTTGCCTTCGCCGATTCCTGCGAAATGTCCTTTCAATCTCCGAATCAAATGGATATATTTCTGGCGCAGATTCGTGAATCATACACCAGAAACACCTGCACAAGAACAACAATACGAGTTACTACTTCTCTCTTTCTTTTATATATAAAGTGCAATAAAAATAAAATCAACAAACCAAGCGAATTGAATAGCAACAACTTAATTGCCTTCCCCGGCAACGGCGCCAAAAACTTGTTCGTGTGTGTGAAACACACTAGTGCAAGTGCACACTATCACAAGTAATATAAAATGGAGTATTCTCCGAGTATCGATTCCACAGGGAAGGGTTAAAGGTGCACAAACACTCAACTCGGTTTAATTGATGGGGAAATTGATTTGATTTGTTTAATTAACCTAGGCATGAATTAAATGGGAAATAAACAATAAACATAAAACAGGGGATGACTAAAAACAGGGGAAAAATGGGCAAAACGGATCAGACAAATTCCTTTTTAAACAAATGAGAAAACGACCTAAGCTATGGAATCACTTGCTACAGATAATATGCTACAGCATCGCGAACAGCACAGAGTAAAGTTGCTGCCAACTATGGTTCTCAACTAGATTTTCCAAAATAGGTGAGATAGCCTTTTCTAAATTAATTAACATATTCCTATGCCCAATGCAATTTAGATTCAGCACCAATTATCACTCTCCTAGGCATTTTCACAAACACAAAACCACATATTCCTATGCATGAAGTGTGTAATATTTGGGGTTTCTTCTCCTAGCATCGATTTTCCCAAATCTAAGCTAAGCATGAATCACAAACATTCAAGTTCCCACAAGAGCTGTGATTTTAAGAATTAAACCACCAAAATATTCAAAACTCCATTTCATTCACGATGCATAACATTCGGTTCAGCTCAAGCAAGCTCATCCATAGCCATGGTCAACTAAATTAGCTCATAGTTACAAGGGTGAAAGCTGAAATCATGTTTTGAGAACTGAAATCCATAATTAAAAACAAGAATTTAAAGATAAAGGGACGAGAGGAAGAATCCCCCTTCGATTAGCTGCAGCACGAGACGATTCCTCAACCTCGAGCTGGCTTCTCATCGGCAATGGCTGAGATGCAGCTCGCCTCCTTCCTCTGTCGTGTGTTCTTCCTGCTCCCAGCTGAAATCTCCAGCTCGATGTGTGGCGATGAAAATAATGTGAGTGTTTCTCTCTCTTTCTCTCTCCTTTGGGCTTTTATATCCTTCCCCAATTTTAGGTTTCCACTTTTAGGAACATTCTCAAATTGTCCTTGGGGAAAGTAGGTGAATTTCTGCTATTTTCGCACACCCAGCTCAGCTAATTTGACTTTATCCACGTCATTCCCGCAATTTGACTAAGTTGACTTTGGACTGGGTCAGCTCAGCTTTGCTACAGCTTCTTCGTGCATTGCTCCAGCATAGACTTCAAAAATAAGGCAATTTCTTGCACGGCAACCTCACTCCAATTCCTCCAAAAACAACGTTATTTACTCCAAAACACGAATTAAACATGAAAGGACTCGAATAACTAAATACAAAACCAAAACAACAATTATTTGGGTAAACATAGACGAAAGACTCTCTAAAACGAGCTAAAATAAAAGAGAATATAACTCTTTTTCAAGAGTTATCAACACGGTGACAAGGGAGCAACTTGATGAAGCTCTAGGTGTAGTGTCCGTGCCAGGAGCTCGATGGGTAGATGAGACCAAAGACAACCTGTCTGCTCTGGCCAGTTTTCTCACAACCGAGGCCAACACCTGGATTCACTTCTTGAGGAATCGGATCAGTTCTACAACTCACAATACCCTGGTTGGCCAAGAAAGAATCTTGATGGTGGCAGCCATTGTGAAAGGAGATCCAATCGACATCGCTCCCTTTATCATCGATTCCATCATTGCTCAAGCGTCAAAGAAAGCGGGACCACTTTTCTGTCCCTCGCTAATTTCTGAACTTTGTAAGCGTGCAGGAGTGCCTTTTCACTTGGATGAGCCGCGGAGCATTGCTAAGAGCTATTTTAACATTCCTTACCTGACAAAAAGGCATGTTCAAGCCCAGGAGCGTGCCCAAGAAGAAGCAACTGCTACAGACGGTGATGCAATGGACGCTTTGCAGAAGGAGTTGTCTGTGATCAAGGACAAACAGGTGAAGTTGTTGAGAGGATTTCGAATGATGCACAAGGTTTTACTGAAGATCAAGGCTCAAACTAGCCGGCTGGTGCAAAGGAAGGGTGGCCGTGGAAAGAAGCTGAAAGTTGCTGGAAGCTCAGCATGATGACCAGGGTCCCCTCTAATCTTTGCATTTATCTTGCAAAAACAATTTTAATTTCCGTATGTTTCTGTTATTTCTGTTTATGGGTGTTAGTTGATAGTTTTTGATGAATTAGTTGCCGACCTCTCATGCTTGTTTCATGTTTGGGTTTTATAATATTATATTCTAAGACTAGTAGTTCATTCTCCTTTTGCCTGATGATGTTTCATTTTTCCTCATTCTTTCTCCTGCATGTGTGGTTGTAATGTCGATTGCTGAGAGTCAATCCTCGTTTTCTTTCGTTGTTTAACCTTGTACATAATATCACGATTTACAGTTCAAGTTTGACCACAAAAATTGTTTTTGAATAAATTTGATATGTTAGACATGAGCTTGAGCTTAGCTGGTACTATGTCTTGAATTTCATTTGTGAAATGTCATCTACCCTAAGTTCAATCTTGGTCGATATGAATTAGGTCTCAGCGCCCCATTTAGAGATGATTAAGGTCGTTGCTTGATCTTTGTGCCTTCAGAAGATTTTTCTTGTTATGATTCAAAAATTCCCTTTTGCACCTAGATTTGAGCTTGAGCCCTTTTCTTGTTTTGACCTACTTCATGTTTAGCCACAGTCCAAACACGTCCCAGTCTAGAGGGTTGTTCCGATCTAATTCTACTTTAACATTGAGGACAATGTTTTGTTTAAAGTTTGGGGGGGTGTCACTTCTGGCCGAAGTGTCAGCTTGTTACCCTTGTAAAAAAAAGAGATAAAAAAAAAGAGAAAGGCATTTTTGGCCTAAATAAAGTAAAAAAAAAAAAAAGAGAGAGAGAGAATAGGCAGCTGTGTTAGCCTGTAAATTTTTAGAGCTAATTCCTTCATTGTTTGTTTGGGATTTAGCCGAAGTGTGATAGTGATCACAAACTGCTGAAAAGTAAAGGTTATAGAAGAAAGAATTGAAATAAATTCAAGGGTAGAATAAGAAGGACAACACCTCTAGACTTGAAGTCACTCTTTCCAAATTTTCTCACCTTGAACCGTGGCCTAACATTAGAAGCTTTCATAGTCCTTTTGATCTAAGTGTGGTGTGAAGCTTATTAGTTGAGAACAAGAGAGGATGATTGGGTAGGAAAAGAAACATGGCATTAATGAGCATTGAATCTTGAATAAGTAGTTAAAGTTAAGCTCAGCTCTGTTTTAGCTATCTAGAAATCTGATTTTCTCTTCGGACAGCTTTGGATTGTGAGATTAGATTAATGTATCTTGTTAAACTTTGCAAAGAGCGAGGACTGAAGTTGAGCAATCAAAAGAACTACTACTCATGCTTTCTTTTTTTAAATTTTTGCTGAAGGCTTCATAAATAAGGAGATGAACTATTCTAGCTTATTGCTTGCAAAATTTAATTTTGGTCTAGTTTGTTTTTGTTGCTTGAGGACAAGCAACATCTTTAGTTTGGGGGGTAATAACTCTCATAAAGAGTTATCTTTTGATCTCTTTTCATGAACTTTAGATGTTGTTTTGAATAAGATGCTTAGCAATCGAAGTCCTTTTTGCTTGTTTATGCTCATTTACGATTAAGTCATAGTATTTTAAATTGTGCAAGCTTTAATAAGTTTTTGCAAGCATTTGGTGAAGTTTTAACCAGGTTCTGGATGCTAGAGCTTCCCTGCCGCATGCTAATTGAAGATATGCTTGAGCCTGGGAAACGCATTGTAAGAAGGAAGATTTTCTCTCTCCGGGACCACTCAAAGACAAGGATAAAGGTCCTTTTTGATCTTGTCTGCTGAGAAGACAGGTGGCACTGAAGGAAGCCAATCTCTTGTCTGAAGGAAACAATGACATCTGCACACGTGGAATGCATCTTGGGAAAGAAAAGGAAATCAATGGCTATGAAAAAGAATTTTTATGAATCGAAAAGGCTTGGAAAAATTAGAGGAGAGAGAATGGAGAATAACAAGAATTATCATAGCAGCACGAGCGAAGAGCAGAGGTGCAGAGAGAGAGAGAGTTTGGAGAAGAAGCAACCGAAGCACGAAGGATCATCATCTATAGTTTATTTTAGATTTTCAAGCTGTATTTCTGAGGATGAATGATCTTATGCTTTTATTTCTTTTATTTCCGAGCATGAACTAATTTCATTTACACTTGGGTTGTGAAACAAAGTACCATTTGCTTGAATATATGTTAGAGTCGAGTTTCGCATGACTAAACTTATCTTTAATCCTGTTTTCAATCGTTTCTTGAGCACGACAGTGAGTGGAAACCTATCACCTATGGAGACTGAAAGGTGAATTAGGCCGAGGGGATTTAAGATAATTGTGTTGACTTCATAGACATATGAGAAAATACAACTTAAACGAGCTTAGCTTCATATCGCCATCATCAAATCACTGAGAGAAGAATAGACATATGAATCTTGGTGAGAGGGTGTAGATCTAGTAGAACGACAGTTTCCTAGGCAGAATAGGGAAAGTTCTAAGGTTCAGAGAATTGCGAGACATAAACTCTAGCATATATGATAGTTGTGGTGCATTGTATTTCATAACCCAAGTGTGTTTTCCAGTACTTGTGAATCCATTTATAATATTTATGCTTATTTTGTGGAACGAGGAAATACTATTGATCATAGCTTTAATAGGAATCATAGTTTATGCATATTTATGTTTTGAGTAGAAGTTAGAAGCAACAACTCTTGATTTACAAACAATTCTTAGTGCACGAATTAGACAATCACTCCCTTGGGTTCGATATCTGGTCTCACTTAACTATATTACTTGTGGATTGTGTATACTTGCACATTGGTTCTGTAGTCACACTATAGCACACAACACCCCTGAACCTTCATTAGGGTTTGGACTCAATCAATATAACGAGATCTTGTATTTGCTGATGTCAGACAGACGAATACATCTCACTGTGGTCCATCAATACGCCACCTCTGTGTACCAGCATGTCAAGTATCCAAGACAGACTACTTATTCCGACAATGCCGCAGCCATCCAGACAGGCGTATCCTCATACGCTGTCTCGGCTGTGATCAGGTTTATGTCTCACTAGGTCAAGTGATCATAGTATCTTCTGTGATCTACAACACGTCGTATGATCGTCCCTATCGGTGAGACAAGAGGATACCATTGTTCATACATGTAAGATTGTTAACAGATATGAGAAATAAACCGTTGTATACTCATTGTAATAAATGCTTTCAGTATACAAAACCCATCAATCTCCCACTTATACTCAAAGCATAACTAAGCTATTATAGAGTATACAATCCGTCTATCTAGTCTGTTGTCACTTTAACCACTATCAGTGGTCAGCATCCACCTCAGACCCAGCTCACGAATATGTCTTTCGTAAACTTTCTGCGGCAAGCTCTTTGTAAATGGATCAGCAAGATTGTCTGCAGTGTCAATCTTCTTAATCAGCACATCGCCCCTCGATACGATTTCTCGTATGATATGGTACTTTCTCTCTATGTGTTTGCTTGCCCTGTGAGACCGCGGTTCCTTTGAGTTTGCCACTGCACCAGAGTTATCACAATAAATTGTGATGCTCCTTGGCAAACTCGGGATCACGCCTAACTCTAAAAGGTAGTTCCGGAGCCATACCCCCTCTTTCGAGGCGTCGGAGGGGGCGACATATTCCGCCTCCATGGTGGAGTCAGCAATGCATTTCTGCTTTGAGCTCCTCAAAGATACAACTCCACCTCCCAGGGTAAACACATATCCTGAGGTCGATTTCTTCTTATCCTGGTCCCCTTGGAAATCCGAGTCTGTATAACCCACAGGGCACAAATCCTCACTTTGATAAACTAGGCAAAAATTCCTAGTTCTTTTCAAATACTTGAGGATGTGCTTTACAGCAGTCCAGTGCGCCTGCCAGGGTTAGACTGATATCTTGCTACCATGCCAACGGCATAACAGATATCTGGCCTGGTACACAGCATCGCATACATGAGACTACCCACAGCTGAAGCGTATGGTACAAGACTCATCTCATCTTTCTCCCGCTGTGTCTGAGGACACTACCCACCAGAAAGACGAACGCCATAACTGAAATGTAGCAAGCCTTTCTTGGCGAGTTGCATGCTGAACCGGGCTATCACAGTACCCACATAGGATGCCTGGGATAAGCTCAACATTCTTCTCTTACGATCTCGTAAGACCTTAATCCCAAGAATGTAGCCAGCTTCTCCCAGATCCTTCATTTGGAACTGTTCGGATAACCAAATCTTGATTTCGGACATCACTCCCTCGTTGTTTCCAAATAGGAGTATGTCATCAACGTATGGTGCAAGGAAGACCACGCTCCCACTGACACAAAGTCGGTAAACACAACTTTTGTTTTCTAGCTGTGCAAATCCTTAGGATTTGATCACATCGTTGAAACGTAAGTTCCACGACCTTGAAGCTTGCTTAAGTCCATACAAGGACTTCCTAAGCTTCCAGACAAGATGTTCTTCGCCCTTGCTTATGTAACCCTCGGGTTGCTGCATACAGATGTCGAGGTCCATATGCGCAGCTATGGCAAGGAGTATCCGGATGGATTTGAGCATGGCTACGGGTGAAAAGGTTTCATCATAGTCAATGCCCTCTTTCTGACTACAACCCTTTGCCACCAGCCTGGCTTTAAAAGTCGTGATCTTTCCATCCGCCCCTTTCTTTCTTTTGTATACCCATTTGCACCCTATGGCCCTAAAGTCATCCGGCAAATCAGTTTTCTCGTATACATCCATAGAAGTTATGGATTCAATTTCAGAATCCATGGCGACACGCCATTTGGCAACATCCTTGTCCTGCACTGCCTCTTCGTAAGTCAGTGGGTCAGAGTCCTCATGTCCGTCTTCCGGGCTCAAGTCCGAAGACTCACCCACGAACATGTACCTTTCCGGCTGGAAAATAACTCTCCCACTACGACAAGGCATTGGTGCCGTGTCAGTAGTAGGTGCAGTGACTTGTGGTCCTGCACCTTGCACTGAAGAACGTGTTTGTGGTGATGTACGTCTCACAGGTGCACCCACATCTACACGTTCCCCTTCCCTTGGAATTGCATTCTCGTTCTCAATTTCTTGAAGAACGATATCAGAAGGCATCTTAGGAACTGATTTAGAAGGCACCACATTAAGCACGTAAGCTGTTGTTTCCAATGCGTAGCCCCAAAACGAAATTGGTAAGTTTGCATAACTCATCATTGATCTTACCATTTCTAGAAGAGTCCTATTTCTTCTTTCAGCTACACCGTTTTGCTGGGGAGTAACTGGTGCAGTCCACTGGGATGTAATCGTATTTTCTGACAAATACTGCAGGAACTCGTTACCGAGGCATTCGCCACCGCGGTCAGATCGCAGCGACTTGATAGTTTTCCCAACATTCTTTCCTACTTCAGCCATGAATTCTTTAAATTTCTCAAAGCATTCAGACTTGTAGCGAAGCAGGTAAACGTATTCGTACCTTGAGTAGTCGTCAATGAAAATGATGAAGTACTCGTACCCTCCACGAGCCTGTGGATCAATTCCAACACTTCCTCTGCTCGAGACTGACTAGCCTTGAAAGGCCTAGTTGACATCTTGCCCTCGATGCAGGATTCGCAGACTTGATAAGGTACAGCTCGGACTAGGTCCAATGTACCATCATCTGCAAGTCTTTGAATCCGCTTCAAGCTGATGTGACCCAGTCTCAAGTGCCAGAGATATGTAAGATCCTCATCAGAAGAAGTAAGTTTTCTCTTCCTAAGATTATCAATTACGGATGAATTACATGCAATACTTGCGGAAGACTTATGATTACAGTTAACAACATAGAGAGAATTATTCAGCATTCCGCGACAGATAACACCGTTATTACCATTGATAGAAACACCACTATCAAAAATAACTGAATATCCATCAACATAAAGTTTGGAAACTTAAATAAGGTTTCGCCGAAAATCCGGCACATACAAAACATCTCTCAATGTTAAAACAGAATCATCAAAGTACAAGGTGAAATCTCCAATGGCAGCTGCACTCACTTGTGCTGCGTTCCCCATCGAGATGGTAACCTCGTCATTCTTCAGCACCCTCCTCGGTGTGAACCCCTGCAAAATGTATCAAACATGATTAGTAGCTCTAGTATCCACTACTCACGAATGAGTAGAAACCGATGCTAAACATGTTTCCGTTATGAATGCAAATGACGTACCTTGTCCCTTGGCATTCGAACAATCCACCTTTCTGCATCCAGCACACTCGTTCTTCTTTGGAGTGACCTTGGCTCTCTTCCCCTTCCTAGACTTACTATCACTGCCTGTTTTCCTGAACTTGCTCTCAGCACCATCGTCTCCAACCTTAGAGGTTGTCGAACCAGTACTAGAACCAGACAGAACAGGTTTCCGTGCTCGCATGGTAGACTGCTCCACTACAAGATCCTCAAGCAGCTCATGCAGAGCATACTCTCCCTTTGCAGCAGCAATTACCTTAAAGTCATGATAAGATTCCGAAAGAGAATTCAAGATAATATCAATCTCGCCTTGCGCACTGATATTACCACCCCGCACAGTAAACTGTCTCATGAGATCAATCACAGACATCATGTGCGTAGTCACTGAACTATCCTCAACCATCTTCTTGCACACAAGATTGTGTACAAGCTTACAGTTAATAGTTCGCTCCACTTTGCCAAAAGCCGTCGAGAGTTCCATCCAAAGCTCTTCAACCCTTTCGAGGTGTTCATACTTATGCCTTGATTCTCTAGACAGGGAACCCGTGATGAGCCAGAAGGCAAACTCATCAGCATCCTCCCATCTGTCATAGAATTCAAGCTCAAATTCGCACACTCCTCTTTGAGAACGCAACAGTGGATCCATGTAAAGAACATGTGCTTGATTTTTCAGATAAAGGACATGTTTGATGCAAAAACTCCATTCATGGAAGTTCGGACCAGTTAGAGGATTGAGAGCAAGTATATGATCGACAGTAGACATAGACATATCTGAAACAATAAAGAATCTTAAATAAGAACATACATGTTGAACTTCGAAAACAAATGCATTGAAAACCTTTTAATAAATCAAATACAAATGTTTTCCACTAATTGCCCAAGAGTTCCCACCGCAAGCTACACTCGTAGACGTTTACGATGTCACCCTCAACCAGAACTGCGGTTTTTAAGCCCCAATCCATTTAATTTCACTACCATGTCAGGATGCTTTTGACACTAGAAATTAATAATTAGTGAAAACCTTAGACCTAGCCATCTCTCAAGAACAGGGATGCAATTCTTGCATTATATTCTAAGATGCTTCTAAGCAATTAACCACAAATTTAACTCCGGCCAAAAGAGTCAGTTTAGCATTGCACGTAACCATACCGCACAGCCCTTAAAGTTTTTGTTATCTATAATTTAAATCAATCCTAGAATACTTGTGAAAGAGTTTTACGCAAGCTACACTCGTAGACGTTTACGCAAAGCCCTCCCACTATTCACATGATTTAAATTATTTGTCTAGAAATCCCAACAACAGTACACATGCACCTCCGGGAACTAGCAAGCTACACTCGTAGACGTTTACTAGAACGAGAGATACACTTACAGCCTAGGACCGCTTTGTGGAGGTCTATTGATTTTAATTAAAAAATATGCTTAGTATTTTTCTTTTAAAAGGGTTTCTTTATGCGCACACATAATTTCTTTGTCATTATATTTTCCAAATTTTTGCATGTAATTAAACAAGCCCGAAAATTCCCAAAATATAATCCAAAAAAAGAAATTAATCACATAAGCATGCTTGAAAAGCTGTAAATAATAAAAGCGATAAATCATGCTTTTCCTATTATCTACACATGCTTAATTGCGCACATAAATAAATCACATATCATACGAGGATAATTAAGGCAAACAAAAATTCCTCGTGGCCCCATAAAATAGAAAATAATATCTATCTATTACAAATTTGAATTTTGAATTGATTTGGATAAATCCAAATCTTTTCAAATCTTCCAAATCTTCAAGGGCCTTCAAATCTAGATACACCAAATATTTTGGATTTTTAGGCCTTTGTGATTTGATGATTTGCCCTAACCCTAATGCAAACCTAGGGTTTACACAGGATTGTGCAAACCACCAAAACACGAGCCACCGCGATGGGACAGCAGCAGCCGACGACAGCCGAAGCTGCCGCCGACCGCCGCCGCCGCCAGGCCGACCACCGGCCAGTGCCGCGCCCAGCGCGCGCGCCCTGCACGCTGCTACCGTGCCGCGCCCGCGCGCGCACCCCCCGCCGCGCCCGTACTGCGCGCGCAGGCCGCGCGCCATGGGTGCTGCTCGCGCGTGCTGCGCCGCCGCCATTTTTTGTCTTGCACGCGCACGCGGCCTCTTGCCGCTGCCGTGCACCGCCCTTCGTCGGCTCCGTCTTCGTTCTTCGTCCTCGACCCGTCCAATTACAAATTTGAAAAATTACAGAAAAAACTATTCTAATTACAATTTTTCAAATCTACACTAATCACGGATATTCTCGTGATTTTACAAAAACAATTCAGCCCTACACGGATAAACCACCGCGGGCTGAATCAACGGGTTGCCACGAGGAACAAAAACCAAACATCCACAAAACTATAAATTCATACATGCATATCGAATTTAATTATAAACAGCAGAGCCATAAATCAGAAACCTGGCTCTGATACCAATTGTAGGGTTTTTCTGTGAACCGAATCACCAAAACCAAACTGAACCGGTTCGATTTATGGTTATTGCACATAATTAAAATTCTCAAAACCCTAGCATGCTCCTATGAATTTAATACAAAGATTTGTGGATTTAGGGTTTACCGTAACTCCGTCGAGTCTGAACCGATCTTTCGCGTTTGAATTCCAAATCTCAATTCAACCACGCGATTCAAATTAATCTGCTGAAGTAGAAATTAGAGATCTAATTTCTAAGAATAAATTCGAAAAACAAGAGGAGAAGAAAAGAAAAATTTGTTCTCCAGATTAGATCTTCAGGGCTGTGTCCCAATGCTGTTCAGATCTACTACTGGTGAGGACTCCGTAGATCTGTATTCTGAGCAGGACCAAAATCGAAATTCTCCTCCCTCTTCTCCCAAAATCGGCACCTCCCTCTCTCTCTAGGTTTAGTGTGTTTCAACTGTGTTACAACTTATGAGAGAGAGCTGTCTATTTATAAACCTAGGGTTGGAAACCCTAATGGGCCATTTTGGGCTCAATTCAGCATATTTAATTGGGCCAGTCCTGGGACCTAATGCAAATAATAAAGTGAGCCTATAAATTAATTAATTCCCATGTCCACAACCCAGGACACAATTAATTAATTAATATTAATTCTTTTTCACCACAGAATTAATACTGACCTACCCCTTTATTACCACGTTATGAGAACGGGCTGCATTAATTGAGAATCCCCATATTTAAGGTTATCGGACATCCATTAATTAATCGAAGCCTCTGACAAGCTCTAACTACAATTAATTAATATCTTATAATTCCTGAGTAGTACCACTCAAACCTTATCACTCGTGCCTGAACTTAATCAGCCTGCAGGACTTTGGCACGATGAATGTTATTGAGCTCCTCAGAGAATGTCCCCATCCTATTACTCGGATATGGTTACCTAAGTCCAATCTCAGGCGGTACTACACGAACTGCTGTTACCCAAGATGCGGATATACGAGCACGTTACTTAGGCTCTCCACCATGGCAAGTCAAAGCAACAGTCAACCCGTGCAAACCCCTGAACCTTCGTTAGGGTTTGGACTCAATCAATATAACGAGATCTTGTATTTGCTGATGTCAGACAGACGAATACATCTCACTGCGGTCCATCAATACGCCACCTCTGCGTACCAGCATGTCAAGTAACCAAGACAGACTACTTATTCCGACAATGCCACAGCCATCCGGACAAACGTATCCTCATATGATGTCTCGGCTGTAATCAGGTTTATTTCTCACTAGGTCAAGTGATCATACTGTCTTCTGCGATCTACAACACGCCGTATGATCATCCCTATCTGTGAGACAAGAGGATACCATTGTTCATACATGTAAGATTGTTAACAGATAGGAGAAATAAACCGTTGTATACTCATTGTAATAAATGTTTTAGTATACAAAACCCATCATCCTTCTCCCCCAAGAGGCCCTAATGTGATTGACTTCACGGGGCCAGATTGGAGCTTGATTTTACAGGGGCCGGAGAGACCGGGCCCTAGTGGAGCAGGCAAAGATCTGGGTGTGGGGTCCAGTTTTGAGTCCTTAGACAACAAGATGCTCTCGGATGCAATCCAAGGATTGGACAAGGCATTGGGTGAAGTCAAGGCCCGTGGCTCGGGTCGTGATGTGGCAGCCCTTCCAGAGCCCGTGGTGGTTGGGGACTATGTGCTTCCTCCGGACTGGCATAGTCACCAGGTGCTTAGGGTCGTTTCCATGGTTACCAAGGACACCATGAAGGCCTCGGCAGAGACCGTTCCCTGCTACGATGTCAGGTACAAGATCCCCAGGCCGAACCATCAGTATTTTGATCCCACTGCGGGTTTCGTGTCCTTCTATACTGCTGCCATGGATAACAGGGTCAAACTGCCAGTGTACTCATTTTTTAGCGAGGTGCTAGCCTCATACAACCTCTTTCCTTTCCAGCTCGCCGCCAACAGCTGGTGCCACCTCGTCGGGGTGCTCTTTGTATGGCTGGACCTCGAGCTAGGCCTCCCAATAGTCCGAGAGTGGCATTATATGTATAGGATGAATCAGTGCACCGACAAACACTACTATTACTTTACCTGGTGGTCCATTGAAAGGTTGACGCTGATAAAGAATCCCCCCTCGAACTCACCGGAGTGGTGGACCACGTACTTCTTCCTGAAGCTCGATCTGATGCACCCCGAGTTTCTCAAATACGACGGGATGCCAATTCGTGGGTTGCTGATCTTTGCAGCGATTTCTCGGATTGTATGGTTTGTTGATTGAATTTCTTTCCCTGTGCAGGTCATCATCGTATGGTGCTCATAGATGCAGAGCAGGCCAAGGTCGACTGGGCGTATGACGTGATCGTGGGCAACCATGAGTGGCTCGTGGTGCAGAACGGACGGTCACTGACAATGGACTTCATCCTCGACCACCAGGGGCGACTCAGCGAGCTGCCAAGAAACATGATACATCGTCGCGTCCCATCGGAGCAAGTTGCAAGGGCCCTCCAAGAGAAGAAGAGAGTCTGGGATAAGGAGGAGGCCAGACATTGGGAGGCAAACCCGGCAAAGAGGCCTCACACTGGGGTCGGGTCTGATCTTCCTCTTCCTCCGCCTCCGTCTCTACCCCCTCCGTTCAAAACTCCTCAGGAGAAGGAGCGTGCGGAGTCTTCTCGACCTTTGACTCACCCAAACACCACCTCGCAGCGGGGTGGGGAGAGGGTCAAGGATAAGGAGACTGGAGGTCTCGAGCACTACAGGCACTGGCCCTCCCGGGAGTGGGAAACGTGTCAGGAGCGCCCTGAGGAGGGAAGTATAGCAGTGGTGCAAACCACGGCCCCCCGGATGCACGGGTGGACCCTTTCCTGATCTGCGGGTGGCAGCTGCTGCTAAACCTGGGGATGGCTAATGCGTCTTTGGGGTCTCTCTTCACGCAGCTTGCTCGCTATGAGCACCGCCAACTTGAGGTAATTATCGAACTTCTCTCCGACTATTTCTCTTGAAATCCTATTTTTGGTGGCCTAAATTTGTTGCTTGCAGGCCCGCGTGGATTTTAATTTGATCCATTGGGAACTTGTCACTTTCGGCGACAAGTGCACCGACGAGATCTATCAGCTCCGCAAGGAGTCCGAGTCCGACAAGAAGTTTGTGGAGGAGCTTACTTATAAGCTCGTGATTTGACTCACTTATCTATGTTATTTTCTGGTGTTTTATTTAGTTTAATAGAGTTTATTTACATATTTTGAGCATGAGTATATTTTAGAGGGTATTATGCTTGTCATGGTGTGTTTTTACAGGTTTTAGGCCAAATTCATTGGAAACCCATACCGAAATAAGTAGATGTTCAAAGAAACAGTCAAAACTTCTTCTTTGCATGGAATCTGAGCTAATGGAGCATAGAAATAGAAAAATCTTTTAATTAGCTTTCCAATGCAACTGGAATTGGGTCAATCGGAGTTCAAGAGCAAATGTTATGGCCAAAATTGTAAGACTGCGCATAAGGATGGAAAGGGGCAAAAAAAAGGTCTCTGTTTTGACCGGCGTGAAGGCCATGTCGACCGACGTAAGGTGATCTGCGTCGACCGACGCAAGGTCCATATCAACCGGCGCGGACCCAGAAAAATGAATTTTTGTGGGTTTTATGGTTAAATCATATTTTTGGCCCTAGATCCCAGAATATACACATCAACCTCTATAAATACTCATATGCTCAAGATTAGAGAGGATTCAGTCATTATTCATCCCTCAGTTTAGTTTTTATTCAAGTTTTTAGAGATTAAAGACTTGAACAACCTTTTATTTTTATTGTAAGTTTTTATTATGCAATTTAATAAATTGTTTCTTGTGTTTCTGTCCATCATGAGTGGCTAGAAACCCTAGCAGGTTCTAGGAATACGTATAATTAATCATGTTTGCATGTTAGATCAACTCAAATTGCATGGTTTCAATTCCTGATTTAATTGATAGAACTTAGAATTGAAGATGGATCGAGAGATAATTTGATTCTATGTTCATAGTTGTTAATCGAAAGACCGAGATGAGAAGATTAATAATAGGAAGAGGAATTTGAATACAATTGATTTTCTGTCTCAAAAGGAAGATAATAAATTGTAGGGAATTAAATATGTGTTTATTGAGATTGATTATTATTGTGTTCTTGAGGCCAACCAAGCATATAGAGTCACATAATAGTAACCTAAATTATAATTGTCTAACCAAGGAATTTTAATACTTTATTTGATTGTAGAATTGATTGATTGAGCATGTATTCTGATTAATTATATGCCCTATAATCTATTTTCTTTAATTTGCTTTTAAAACCCTTTAAATTTCAGTTTTGTTATCTTTATTTTCCAAAACCAAAACCAAATTATCATTCTACTCAAACAATAAATCTTAGAACTATAATTAGTATACGAGATAATTTCGTTGCACAATTCCTCTGGGTTCGACTACCTTTGGGTATATTATAAACTTATTTGCCACTATATTCGCAATTAATCTTCGAATTTTGCAGTGATCACTTACCGACAAGCTCAACGTCGTGGAGGATAAGGTGGTTGCCGCTGCTGTGAACGCCGACAGGGCCCAGACGGAAGCTGACGCATTCTGAGAGAAGGTCGAGCTCTTCCAAAAGAAGGCGGTTGATGCCCAGGTGGACGTGAATAAGCTGGTCCAGGACCTCCAGAAGAGGAACGACCAGCTTCGTTCCCTTAATACTCGGCTCCGGCACAAAGGGAGAGCTACACAATCGAGCTCAAGAAGTACGAGGACCAGATCTCTCACCTGCAATCGGGCTAGGGACTGGATTATGGTGCCCTCATTACGTCGCCGCACTTCACCGATACGTACGAGGTACCCCGCAATGCTTCGTCTTTGTCTTTTTCTTTCATTCAAGTGCTCTATTTCTAATCTTTTTGTAGACGCTCGCCGAGCAGGTGGAGAGCGAGGTCCGGGAGAGAATCGCCAGCAAGTTCCCGGACCTCGACCTGAGCGTCTTGGACGAACTAGCCGGCCAAGGTGATAAGGACCTGGAGCAGTCTGGCGACTAGCCCCTGGTGTTCTTCGGCCCGCACGAGCGGCAATTCGGGGAGCAATCAGGGGGCCGCATGATGAGTTCATATTTTCACTCATTATTGGTCTGATTTATCTTTGTTTTTAGTTTCATTTTAGTTATTTTTATTGCATGAATCACTCTAGGAGGGTATTGCACTTGTAGTGGTGTATTTTTGCAAGTTTGAGGTCGAATTCACGGAAAATCCGTACTGAAAGCAGTGGATGTTCAAAGAATCAGTCACGACTTCTTCCATGCTTGGAATTTGAGCTAATGAAGCATGTCAATCGAAAAAACTTTGAATTAGCTTTCCAATGCAACTGGAATCGGGCGGAGTTCGAGAGCAAAAGTTATGGCCAAAACTGTGAGAACACGCAGAATCGATCGATGCAGCCGGAGACCGGTCGACATGGATTTCACGTCGGTCGATGCAGACCCACGTCAATCGACATGAATAATTTTGATGAGTTTCTGGAAGGTTTTTCACGAATCTTGGGCGAGATTTGGCCGAAATTGAAGAGATATATCATATTGGAAGCCCTGAAGACTCAAGATTAAAGATATACTCATTGTAGGACATGGAGATATAGATATACATCAAATCTACTCCTATCTCCTATAGAATTCAGCCTTGTAAAGCCCATACAAACACTATAAATACCCCTCTAAAGTAGTTTATTCTGTGGACCTCAATCCCTATATGAACATTAGTTCATACATCCTTCTCAACCTCAAATTCTATAGTTAGAGTTTTAGTATTTATTTTTATGCATTTTAACTCTCATTTTTTATTTTTTATGCAAGTTTATTTCATTTTAATTATGTCTTTTATTTCTATGGTTTGATAATATTTCGAATTTATGTTTAGGATTAATTAATTGGGTTCATGATTCCTGTGTTTATTTTATAATTCTAATTTAATTCAAGGACCGAGAGGTGACGATTAATTTAGATGTCTAGCTATTAATAGAAGGACTGAGAGGTGAATATTGATAGTGGGATTAGGAATGCATGATATACTCTATACTGTCCAGTTGAGATGTATTAGACTGTAGGAATTGAACTGATTTGCATATGAGATTGACTAATTCGGTGTTCTTGAGACCGAGAGGATAGTCAATAATTAGTAATCTAGGTTATATTTGTCCGACCAAGGAAATATATCATAATTGCAGTATTCCACCTATTAATTTAATTGGTTCTTACATGTAATCCATAATAAGATTTCTTCCCTAAGATTTTTGTTTCATTTTATTTAATATGAGTTTTTATTTTATTTTATCTGCCTAGTTTAATAAATCAAACCTGATTTTGAATTACTCAAACAATCAATCCGAAACTGTGTTTTGGTACATAGGACTATTTCGCATATCTTTTCTCTGTGGGTTCGAAATTCAAGTATAAATTTATTTGACCACTATATTTGCAATTAATCTGGTAGAAATATCAGTGATCACCGCAACAGCAACCGCAGGAGATGTCTCAGACCGAGCAGAACGTACAAGGTGGTGGCTCGCAACCGACTGACTCTTCATCAGGCCCCACACTAACTCCCTAGGATGAACTCCGGGCTGAACCCCGATCCGAAGGTGGCCGCTTGGTTGTCGAGCTCCTCCCATGGTCATGTTTTAGCCATTTTTTATGTTTTTGAACAATTTTACGCTTTTTGTCAAACTCTTTCATTTTTTGTATGTTCGAACTACTCCTCATTTGTCGTGAATAGAACTTTTCTTTGCTCATTATATTGATCTTTTTAGAGAATGTGTATTTCTATTATCAAACTGCGACATGGGACGCAAAATGGGATTAAGATGGGCGATGCCTTGACATCTCCCCTTCGATGCCTAAGTCAGTACTTGATTTTGTGAAGATAATAATTAAACACAAAGAATGACAAGGGTTAGGGATTGTTATTTGAGCATAGGATCGATAGAGGCATATTTCGTATTGCTTCGGATGTTCGTTAGGACCTGTAAGATAATCGTGAGGGGTGTGGGCGATGTTGAGGCATCGCCCCTCCGACGCCCAAGTTAGTAACAATTCTTTCAATTTGAAAAATTATAACTAGAAATAAAGACATGGGAGTAGAGCGTATTTGGGAGATCGATGGGTTCGATCTCTCTGCTAGAAGTAGTATTTCTTCAAATGATTGATGTTCCAAATGTTTGAGATCTCGCTTCAATCGTAGTCCTCCAGGTGGTAGGCACCTCTGCCTACTGCTCGCATAACTTTTTATGGTCCTTCCCTGATCGGAGCGAGTTTCCTCGTGCTCTTGTCCTTTGTGTTTTGGAAGACTCGTCTAAGCACCCAATCTCGTAGGCGAATCTTTTTGTTGAAGAATTTCTCGACCTACATTCTCCTCCGAGCCATGTTTAGTAGGGCTTGGTCCCTTTGCTCGTCAATTAGTTCCAAGTTCTTTATAAGTTTTTCATTGTTTTCCACTTCCTCGCATATTTGAACTTGCAAGCTTCCCATTTTTACTACGATTGGTATGACGGCTTACTCTCCATAAGCGAGTGCGAATGGTGAACTGCCAGTAGAAGTCCTTAGAGTGGTCCGGTATACCCACAGAACTCCGGGTAGTTCTTCAACCCATGTCGATTTGTGAGCATCTAAGCGCTTTTTCATTGTCTTCATGATGGTTTTGTTGGTTGACTCGGCCTGGCCGTTTGCTTCCAGGTACTGATGAGCTGTTTTTAGTAGCAAGCAAATAAATTTTTACACCCGTAGGTGGTCGATCCCACAGGTACTGTGCAATGAAATAGCCAAAGTGCCAGCCACAGTTTCTAGAACATAGATGTTTGAGGGTTTTGGAAAAGGGATTTTGTTTAGAAATTTAAAGATAACAATGAGAGAAAATAAAGGTTTTGAAAACAATTAAAAGAAAACACAGATCCTAGGGCATATATTCAAATCACCAACATGCAATATCCATCAACTCAGCAATGGGGAAACAATAGATTTTAGTGGATTAAATTCCTTGGTCTGGCAATTAAATTCTAGATTAATAAACAGTGGCTTTATCCTCTCGGTCTCAAGAACACCAATTTAGTTAATCTCAATAATCTTCTAATTAATTCCTATACAAGTTTCTTCCTTCTGAGACAAAAAACAAATATAATTAATTCTCTCATCTTATTAACAATCTTCACCTCTCGGCCCTTCGATTGATAACTTTAAACCTAGACTCTAATTCATCTCTCGATCCATCTTTAAATCTAGATTATTAAATTAAACACAAAAAATTAAACCATGCTATTTGAGTTGATTTCAATTAACACACATCAGAAAAGAATACACATAGCCCTAGAACCTGTTTGGTAACTAGCCACAAAACATGACTAGAATTAAAGAAAACATTACTGAATTACCTTGCAAGGACAATTGAAACCTTGCTTGAAAACTCCAATGTCAATTACAAGTAAAAATCCAGCAAAACCTTAAGATAAATAATCCTCAAAATTCATGCACAGTGAGTCCTATTTATAGAGGAGAGAAAAAAGACCTAATTTGGGTATTGGGCTAAAATAATAAAAACTTCCAAAACAAGCGTAAAATTTCTTCTCGGGCTTCTGTGTCGATCGATAGAAAGCCTGTCGATCAACACATAGGTCAAGTCGAAATCCAGGATTGGCTTCATGTCGATCCGCCCCTTTGTTCTCCTTATCGGTCGACATCGGTTTTGTCGACCGACACGCCTGCATGTGTCGAGCTTCTCTTCAATTGCCTTTCTTTCGATCAATGTCCGACCTCTATGTCACTCGGCTCTTTCATCATTTCACCTCTTTTTAGCCCTAAATACCTGCAAAACTCACCACCAAGGGCATAACATCCTCTAAAACGGTCTCATACACAAAATTAAGTAAAAACATAAACAAAACAAACTAAAAAAATGAAGAAAGACATGGATAAGTGAGTACAAATATGAACTTATCAAACCCCCCAAACTTGAATACTTGATTGTCCTCAATCAAAGAAAAGAAATCTCAAGAAGTTGAAAGTGCAATGCCTCACAAGATTCTTCACAATCAAAGATCACATATTCATATCACACAAGCAATTTGAAAGAGATAGGACATTCATCAACTTCGGAAGACTCACAAGGAAGTGTATCGCTCAATCACTCAAGTGTTTAGGTTTCAACGAGAGCACTCACAACATATATGAAGAAATTTCTACCATAGGCATGCAAAAGTTCTAGAATCTCCACTGCCAATTTGTGCACACAATTCAAGAATAAAAAAGGACTTGATTACGTTGTAGTGTAGGCTTTTTGTGAAAGGTAGGGAAATATGGTCAAGTGACTAAAAATCAATCAAGTTGTACTTCCTCAATCAATCTAAACCACTATCTATTCTTCATCCATTTCCTAAAATTTTCAACACAACTCAAGGCTTTTTTTTTCTTTCTCATTTTTTTCTAGAGCCCAACCTCCTTTTGATCACCAAATAAGAATTTCTGATCCTCTTATAATTTTTGTTTCACCTCAACTTATAGACAAGAAGGAATACAAGTTTTCACTCATAGACAAGTAGAGAAACCAAGGACTCAAAGTTTACTTGTGAACAATAAGCATCAATCTATCCATATTTCACCCAACTCTTATAGACAGGAAACAGTTCACCTGCTTATAGCAATTCTTATAGACATGACAGAACTACAATGCTTCTCTTAACTCATAGACAAGAAAGAAAAGTAACAGCCTCAAAGGAGTTTACTAGGGATAATATTTTATAAGGGACATTGTTTGGGATAATTTGACTAACAAAGATGGCCTAAGATCATTTTCTATCATTGTGCACACAATGCAGTCTCGAAACAGAACAGAAGCAAGTTCTAGAGAAACGAAAACATACATGTGAATCTCACATCAAACGAAAAAGGCTTAAAATCTCACTTGGGTTCAAAAAAAATTTCTTTAGTCAATTTCAATCCACTCAAACATCATTCAAGTGTAAGTTTCAATTAGATCCTATCATGCGGTTTTCTACATTCATCGGCAATCAACCACAATTAAAATCAAATCAAACTTATCCTCAATTGGTTCCAATCTCAAAATTAGTTCAAGTGGGTTCAATTACTCAAAAATTTTCAACATCACATTATCCATATTTTTTTTTCTAGGCATAAATTTAAATAAACAAACCAAAGCAAATAAAACAAATAAAAGGATAAATAAGTTCGACTTCTTGTCCACATCCCCCCAAACTTATTTCAAACTCAGAGAGTAAGAAAAGTTTGAAAATCATACAAGAAGAAGAGCTTGTACTTGACTCGTTGATCTCATACATCAACATTTTTATCCACCGGAGAAATCAGCCCATCGCGACGAAGAATTTGGGGCAGCTTGCACTCTGTGTCGATTGACAGGGGGCCCGTCGATCGACACAGAGCCTTCCTGTCGACCCAGGCATCAGGTTGAAGTGTAATCTCCGTGCTTACCTCTGTGTCGATCGACAGAAGGTATGTCGATCGAAACAGAGGTAAATCCTCCCTGATTTTTTTTTGAAAATATTATAAAATAAAGGCAAAACAGAAATTTGAAAACAAAGTTTAACACACCAACGGAAATCGAAAGAAAAAACAAAGAAAATTCAAAATAAAGCAAGTAAATAGTTGGGTTACCTCCCAATAAGTGCTTTAGTTAATGTCGTAGCTCGACGATACCTCTTTTTCAGAACCAAGGCGGGCTAGAATGCACTCGCCTTCCTCGAGAATCCACCATGTAGACCAAGCGATCTTGGATGGTAGCAGTGAGCTCGGGGTGAGATGGTGTAATTGACAGTTTTGCCACCTCATTCCCTCGCTCCCATCTTTGAGTAGCTTGGTCTTCTTCGATTTCCTCACTTGATTCCTCTTCCTCCTCTTCATCCACTTCCTCTCTGGAGGTAATTCTGAAGTACTCTGATTGCTGCCGGCTTTTGTCGAGCTTGAAAGTGATATTCTCCTCATTTGCTCGAAGCGTGATCTCCCCTTCTCGACAGTCAATCAATGTAGCACTAGTGTCCAGGAACCCCTTCCCAAGATTAAGAGTGTGCTCCCATCTTCCTTCATGTCGAGGACCACGAAATCTGCAGGAAAGATAAGATGACCTACACGAATAAGTATATCTTCTATTATACCTTTGGGGCGAAACACAGATTGGTTTGCCATCTGCAAGCGATGCCGCATGAACCCACATTTTCTTTCTATTAGATATCATAACTACGAACTCTTCTAGAATGAGAGAAGGGTGATAGTGGTCGGCCTCAACTCTCCAATCTTGAGGCGCTGGAAGATAGAGAAGGGCATCAAATTGATGCTGGCACCAGTGTCGCACAGCACCTTCTCGAACTCGATCCCCCGATCTCTACTTGGATGGTGAAGCACCCTGGATCACTCCTCTTGATCGGCATCTTCTTCTGCAGGAGTAGGTTGCACTGCTCATGAAGTTTCACTGTAGCATTCTCCACGAAGTGCTTCTTTTCACTCATAAGCTTGCGGAGGTATCTCATGTAACCTGGAATTTCAGACAAAGCTTCAATCAAAGGTAAGTTAATACTCACCTTCTTTAAGTTCTCAACAAAGCGAGAGAACTTGGAATCCTCCTTCTGCTTGGCGAAACGTTGAGGGAAAGGCATGGGAGGAGTCTGAGAAGCTTTGGAATGTGAGGAATGGAGCTGAATTGGCTTCTGTGTTGACTGGAAAGCTCCTGTGTCGGTCTATCCTGAATTTCTATCGATATGAGGTATGTCGATCGACACACCCATTGCAGCCCTATCGATCGAATCATTTTCATCTGTGTCGACATCTTCAATTTGTCCTTTTTGTCGGTCGACAAGCTTCCTGTCAATCGAAACAGAGGACGGCTCCGCGGGCAATTTCTCCTTCTCCCCCCCAAACTTGCTTTGGGGCATCCTCGGGCCTGAGTAACTGGTTTCGGATCTCAATTTCACAGCCTTGCAGTCCTTCTAGTTCTTTGGATTTGCCTTGGTGGTGCTTGGAAACTTTTCGTGAGTGTGTAGCGTACCCAATATGGTTGCAATCTGGCTGACCTGAGTCTCTCTTATCTGCACGTGCTTCCCGAGCCTGTCCACCTTGGTGTTCATTCCTGCCACCTCCTGCTCAATCTTTCCAACTCTGAAGTCGGAAGCTTTAATGAACTTCTTCAACACCTCGTCAAGACTCTCTTTCTTCTTCTCCACGACTTCACCATTCTGCACATCAAAATCAGGTGGCGGTTGTTCGGCAGCTTCGGGCTAAACATAGGAGAAGCCTGGATGAGGTCTCGGAGGGTAGTGTTGCTATCCCCCTTGCTGGTATTAATTTTGTAAGCCACCACGATGCAAGTAGTTCACGTCGGCGATAGGGTCAACCTGTGCAACAGAAACAAAAATAGTGGAAGTCAGTTTTTCAACCTCCCCCTTGAGCTTCTTTATCTTTTTCTTCAGTGTGTCATACTCCTTTTTCTCCACAGCTCGGACTTGTGGCCTCCTCGGATTGCCCCACTGCTGAGTGTGCAAAACCATATTCTTGAACAACTTCAGGGCCTTTTCTGGTGATTTGCTCATCAAGGATCCTCCAGGTGCATTGTCAACAGACTCTTAGGTCTTTTCAGTTAACCCCCTGTAGAAAATATGGGCCTGCTTCTCAGTGTCAACTCCGTGGCCGGGCAACTTCTCAGTGCGGATATTGCTGCAGTCCAAGGTTGTAAACCACGTCCGAGCTTGATCCCTAAGTGAGAAGGGGAACAAGCGCAGATGAATCACATCCTGGGTCACTCCGTTCTGCTTGATAGTATCACACACCTCCACGAACATTCTGAGGTGAGTGTACGGGTCCTCCACTGCTCAGCCACCAAGCTGGTTCTGCTGAACCATCTGAATCAAACCGGTCTTGAGTTCAAAGTTATTGGATGTGATGCCAATTATAAATCCCTCATTTTCGGGCTGTGGTCTGTACTTTTTGGCCATCGTGTTCGGATCCTCATCATCGGAGTCCTCTTGGCGGCACCTTTCTCTCTCTCTTTCTCTTTCTCTTCTTTCAGCCTCGCGCCTTTCTGCTTCCCTCTCTGCCATGAGTTGCTTGATGATGTCCTTCGTCTGATTGACTTCTTGGACATGTAAGATGGCACTTTCTTGAGTTATGAGCTGCTATTCAGAGTCCTCCAACGGTGGCTTGCCTAAGAAGTCTTCACCATCTGAATTGTGTGGTGGATCCATGGTTGTGGGTTTCACTTTGTTACTTCATTTCCAGATTGTGGCCTCGATTTCTTGATCAAAATTCTCTAGTGGTTTGCCCTGAGCCGTCGTGTTCATAAACCTGAAAACAAAAAGAAAACATAAAATCAGCAAAAGTGTAGATTGACAGAGAGGCTATCGATCGACATAAAAGATGCTGCTATTTCGATCGACATGCGTGCTGTCGATCGAAACAGAGCGCAAAATCTAACAAAATGCATGCGACCCAAAAACGAAAATGAAACACCAAAAACCAAACTCAAACCACCAAATACAAAATTAAAGACACTAAAACCAACAAATACGAAAATAAAACAGAAATAAAAATAAAATTATAGCAATCCATCAGTACTAAAAACAAACTAATATCTGGATAGATCTGACAATCCCCGGAAACAGCGCCAATTTGATAAGCTATGTTTAGCAGCAAGCAAATAAATTTTTACACCCGTAGGTGGTCGATCCCACAGGGACTGTGCAACGAAATAGCCAAAGTACTAACCACAATTTCTAGAACATAGATATTTGAGGGTTTTGGAAAAGGGATTTGTTCGGAAATTTAAAGATAACAATGCGAGAAAATAAAGGTTTTGAAAACAATTAAAGGAAAACTCATATCCTAGGGCATATATTCTAATCATCAACATGTAATATCCATCAACTCAGCAATGGGGAAACAATAGATTTTAGTGCATTAAATTCCTTGGTCTGGCAATTAAATCCTAGATTACTAAACAGTGATTTTATCCTCTCGGTCTCATGAACAATAATTTAGTTAATCTCAATAATTATATAATTAATTCCTATACAAGTTTCTTCCTTTTGAGACAAAAAATAAATATAATTAATTCTTTCATCCTATTAACAATCTTCACCTCTCGGTCCTTCGATTGATAACTTTAAACCTAGACTCAAATTCATCTCTCGATCCATCTTTAAATCTAGATTATTAAATTAAACCATGTTGTTCGAGTTGATTTCAATTAACATGCATCCGAAAAAAATACACATAGCCCTAGAACCTGTTAGGGTTCTAGCCACAAACATGACTAGAATCAAAGAAAACATTAATGAATTACCTTGCAAGGACAATAGAAACCTTGCTTGAAAACTCCAATGTCAATTACATGTAAAAATCCAGCAAAAACTTAAGATAATGAATCCCCAAAATTCGTGCACAATGAGTCCTATTTATAGAGGAGAAAAAAAGACCTAATTGGGTATTTGGCTAAAATAATAAGAACTTCCAAACTAGGCGTAAAATTGCTTCTTGGGCTTCTGTGACGATCGATAGAAAGTCTGTCGATCAACACACGGGTCAAGTCAAAATCCGGGATTGGCTTCATGTCGATCCACCCCTTTGTTTTCCCTGTCAGTCAACAAAATTCCTGTCAACCGACACGCCTACATGTGTCGAGCTTCTCTTCAATTTCCTTTCTTTCGATCAACATCCAACCTCTGTGTCACTCGGCTCTTTCATCATTTCACCTCTTTTTAGCCCTAAATACCTGCAAAACTCACCACCAAGGGCATAAAATCCTCTAAAACAGTCTCATGCACAGAAATAAGTAAAAACATAAACAAAACAAACTAAAGCAATGGAGAAAAACATGGATAAGTGAGTACAAATATGAACTTATCAAGTACCTCGGTGTGGAGAAGACCAGTTTAATGTTGTAGTGATAGCAAATTCTTGTACTTTGCGTCCTATGAACTGCGTGCCATTATCATCCCGAGTTTCTTTTGGGATTCCGAACCTGCACAAGATGTGAGACCATAGGAATTTAATGACATATTGTTCTCTGACGTTGGGGAATGCTTCTGCTTCAACCCACTTGGTAAAGTAGTCGGTTGCCACAAGCAGATATTCTTTATGTCCCATGCCTTTCGAGAGTTTTCCCACTATAACTATCCCCCAATACATGAAGGGCCAGGCCGTGACCGTGGTGTGGAGTGGCTTTGCGTGGCTTTATGTCATTGTTTTGAATCTCTGACATGCTTCGTAGATCCTAATGTATTCTCTTGCATCTTTTCTCAGTGTGGGCCAGTAGAAACCTGTCGATAAGACTTTGTGGGCCAGAGGTCGTTCTCCTTGGTGGTTTCCGCAGTCACCTTCATGTATTTCCATGAGGATGACTTGCCCCACCGCAGGTTCGAGGCATTTAAGGAGGGGTCCCTCTATGGATAACCGGTACAATTCGTCGTTTTGGATGGTGTATTTTGCTACCATCTTCGCTAGTCGAACCACGTCCGACCGTGCTTTCGAGGTAATGCCTTCCTTTATTTATCGAAAGATTAGCTCGATCCAGGAGTTCCCTTGGTTTATTTCATTGACCTCCGTAGATTTTTGTGATGTGGTGGGTTCTTCGACCTATTCTACCTGTCTTGCTTGGATGATGCTAGATTGGCAAGGGCATCATCTTCCTCATTTTTTTCTCTTGCTATATGCTTGATATCATACTCCTCGAATTATCTACTGATCAATTGAGCCAGTTTGTGGTACTTCAGTAGTCTTGGCTCTTTTACTTGGTATTGATTTTCCATCTACAGTACTACTAATTGTGAGTCTCCCTGTACTTGCAGGCGACAGACCCCCAAGTCCTCTGCGAGTTGCATCCCCATAATTAGGGCTTTGTACTTTGCTTCATTGTTCGTTGCTTCGAAGTTAAGCTTAATGGCTCGCTCGAATTGTTCTCCTCATGGGCTTCGCAGCTTTATGCCAGCACCGTTTCCATGCATGTTGCTGGCTCCATCGACCTGGAGTATCCACAGCTCTTTGGTTGTTTCTCCCATTTTCATATTTGTTATCTATTTTTCTGCGTCTATTTGGATATCACTGGAGAACTCAAGTACCTGTGATTTTATTACGGTTCGTGGCTCGAACTCAAGTCCATAACCCCCGATTTCTACTGCCCATTTCAGTAGTCTTCGTGACAGGCATGGCTTAGAAAATACAGTTCTGAGCAGGTAATATGTGATTACCTTGATCATGTGACCTTCGAAATAGGGTCTGAGTTTCCTAGAGGCGGTTACCAGTGCCAGTGCGAGTTTCTTTAGTGTTGTGTACCTTGTTTCAGCATCGAGCAGGGGTTTGCTTGCATAATGTACTGAGTGTTTCTTGTTTGTGCATTCTCTAACCAGTAATGCCCTGAGCGCGTGTTCTGACACGGATAGATAGAGCAGCAGTATTTCTCCTTGTTCAGGCTTTGACAAGAGTGGGGGGCTCGCCAGATATTCTTTAAGCTGCTCCAGAGCCCTTGCATACTCGTCAATCCACTCGCACTGTTTCCCCTTTCGCAAGACCTAAAAGAAGCCATGGGTTTTTTCGGAATACCTCGAAATGAATCGGCTGAGTGCCGCGAGCTTCCCTATCAACCTCTGAACCTCTTTCGGGCTCCTAGGATGTGCTATTTCTCGGACCGCCCGAATCTGCATTGGGTCTACTTTAATTCCTCTATTAGTGACGATGTGGCCCAGGTTCTGGCCCGATGCAACTCCGAATGTGCACTTCGTTGGATCCAGCTTCATGTGGTATTTGTTCAGGATTTTTAATGCTTCCTTCAAATGTTGTACGTGGTCCATAGCTCAGGTCGACTTCACCAGCATGTCGTCGATGTATACTTCCATAGTTTTTCCTATGTGTGGTTCGAACATCTTGTTGATGAGCCGATGGTAGGTCGATCTTGCATTTTTCAGCCCAAAGGGCATGACCTTGTAGCTGTAAATACCTTTGCTTGTCATGAATGTCATATTCTCTTTATCATTCAGGTGCATTTGTATTTGGTTGTACCCCAAGAATGCATCTATGAAGCTCAACAACTCATGCCCTGCGGTTGCGTTGACTATGAAATTGATATGAGGAAGCGGATACGGGTCTTTCGGACATGTTTTATTGAGGTCACTGAAGTCCATGCACACTCTGTTTTTCTCATTCTTCTTTTTCACAACCATTATATTAGCGAGCCAGGTCGGGTACTTCACCTCCCTTATAGAGCCGATTTCGAGTAGTTTTTTTATTTCTTCGTTGATTCCTTCATTTTTTGGCAGCAAACTTCCTTCGATGCTGCTGCACGGATTTTTTATACGGGTCGACCTGCAATTGGTGTGTCAGGACTTCTAGGTCGATGTCGACCATGTCTTTATGCAACCAGGCAAAAACTATTTGCTCTGCGGCCAGGAACCCTACGAGCTGCGTTTGGGTCTCCGGATCCAATCCGCTCCTGATGTTGGTCTTCTTACTTGGATCAGCAGGGTTGAGCTCCACTTCTTCAGTTTTGTCGAACTCCACCATAACATTCGGTTCACATCAAGCAAGTTTTATCCATAGCCATAGTCAACTAATTTAGCTCATATTTACAAGGGTGAGAGCTAGATTCACGATTTGGAAACTGAAATTCATAATTAAAAAACAGGAAATTAAAGATAAAGAGGACAAGAGGAAGAATCCCCCTTCGATTGGCCACAACAAGGGTCGATTCCTCAGCCCCAAGCTGGCTTCTCGTCGGCGGTGACGGAGCTGCAGCTCGTTCCTTCCTCTGTCGCGAGTTCTTCCTGCTCCCAGCCGAAATTCCCAGCTCGATGTGTGTGGTGATTGAAAATGGTGTGGATGGATGATTTCTTTCTCTCTCATTTGGGCTTTTATATCCTTCCCCAATTCTAGGTTTCCACTTTTAGCAACATTCCCAAATTGTCCTTGGGGAAAATAGGTGAATTTCTGCTATTTTCGCACACCCAGCTCAGCAAAATTAACTTTATCCACGTCATTCCCGAAATTTGACCAAGTTGACTGGAACTGGGTCAGCTCAGCCTTGCTTCAGCATCTTCTTCCTTTGCTCCAGCATAGACTTCGAAAATAAAGCAATTTCCTGCACGGCAACTCACTCCAAACCCTCCAAAAACAACGTTATTTACTCCAAAACACGAATTAAACATGAAAGGACTCGAACAACCAAATACAAGACTAAAACCACACTTATTCGGGTAAATAAAGACGAAAGACTCTCTAAAACGAACTAAAATAGAAGAGAATATAACTCTTTTCAAGAGTTATCACCCCCCCCCCCAAACTTAGCCCGTTGATCGTCCTCGATCAACAAAAGAGATAAAACGACTCAAGAAGCAAGCAAGTTGAAGTTTTCAGTCATGCTAGCTCATACTCATACACTTCTCAGCAAAGTTGAAAATGAAATCTAGGATTCAGTCATCAAAATAGTATCAACTTATCTCAAAATCCTTCCTTCTAGTTTAACAAGTCATTTCCATCATGCTTCAGCATCTAATTCTCAAATCAGCACAGCACATCATCACAATGCCAAGTCAACATGACCAAAATCAACTCCACACTCAAGTAATGCTTATGATCATAATGCTTACTTATTTTGACTCCGAACTACTCATAATAACCTCTCCACTAATGAAGTTCATATCACAAGGGATCATTAGGACTTTATTAGCTTGTAATGTGGGCTAGGGTTAAGGTGAGAAAATTTTTGGATAGAGTGACTAATTCGGGAGCACCAATAAGTTCGACTACTTATTTAGAGGACGTAAGCAATTAGAACCACAATCCCAAGTAGGAGAATAATACCCCATTGATCGCTGCTATTTCTAACAGATTAATTATAATAACAGTGGCAAATAAATTTGTAAACCCTAAGGTTATCGATCCAGGGGAATTGTATGGGGAAATTATCCTATGTACTAGCTATGATCCTAAGATTCATTGTTTGAGGAATTCAAAATCAGGGTTTTAACTTCGAAAATAAAGATAACTATACTTGAAAATTAAAGGAGTTTTGGAAAGCAAATTAAAGAACACAGATTCTAGGGAAGAACTCTTATTATGGATAATATGTAGGAATCAATTAATTTAACAGGTGGAATACTGCAATGATGTTATATCTCCTTGTTTGGCAAATACAACCTAGATTACTAATTAGTGACTCATCTCCGCTCGGTCTCAAAATACACCAAACTAGTCAATCCGATAAGCAAATCAGTTCAATTCCTACA
>JAPKLW010000333.1:462965-498800 GCA_026898455.1 Plectranthus barbatus | reverse complement strand
CCTTGAATTAATCTAGAATTATAGAATAAACACAGGAATCATGAACCAAATTAATTAATCCTAACATGCATCCATAATAATATCAACCCCTAGAACCCGCTAGGGTTTCTAGCCACTCATCGTAGATAGAAATCCAAAAGAAAACATATTAAATTGCATAAAAGTAAAGAACTTACAAGAAAAATAAAGGGTTTCGTGTTTCCCAAGTCTCCAAACTCTAAAAACTCTAAACTATGATTGCATGCTATGATAATTGGTTCGAATTTTACATGTATTTATAGTGGTGGATGTGTATCCTATCAAATCTAGGGCTAAAGATATGAATAAATCCGAATTTTATCAGATTTTCGCTCCAGAAAACATGCTCCCGTCGACCGTGGGAGGTGTCCCGTCGACCGAGTCTCAATTTTTGGCTTCGTCGACCGCTTCTGATTGGCCACGGTCGACGCAGCTTTTCGCCCTCCTGCGCGGTCTCGCGGTTTTGGCCATAACTTTCTCTTCCGAACTCCGATTGACCCGATTCCAGTTGCGTTGGAAAGCTAACTCAAAGATCTTTCCATCCATGTGCTCCATTAGCTCGGATTCCAACTTTGGAAGAATTCGTGCATGTTTCTTTCAACATCTGCTGCTTTCGGTACGGATTTCCATTGCATTTGGCCTAAAACCTGCAAAAACACCAAAACGCGCATAATACCACCTAATATAGACTCATGCACATAATATATATATAAACTCAATAAAAGTACATAAAATAGTAGAAAATAATATAGATAAGTGAGTACAATAATGAGCTTATCACCCATATTATTACACCAAATGAAATGGCAAAAAGAAAAACGAAAATTTCACCCTTTATTTTCACTCTTTCTTTCTTTCCTTTTTTTTTCGAATTTCTCTCGATTTTCCTCTCTTTTTTTCTTTTTCCTTTTTTTGTTTTTTCGAGATTTTCTCAATATCTCTTTTTTTTTCTTCTTTTTTTTTGGTTTTTTTTTTTTCGATTTTCTCTCATTTATTTTACGCACACTACATTACACAGAAATGAAACTGCAATTACAATGAAATGAAATACAAACTAGAAAATAAAACAACCCGAAACGGGAGCACACCCCCCCAAACTTAAGGCCGGACATTGTCCCCAATGGCAAAAAGGCCGAACTCATATAAGTGCTCACGAAGAGGGTAAAAATGAAAGATAAACGGCTTAAACAGATGGGAACACAAGCGAAATAAGGCTAAGGCACAAATAGGGTGCAAAGGTGAAATAAAAATGCAAGGAATAATGAAGGCACAAAATTAAACAACGAAGGCCTAAATCACATCCCAAGTGATATAAAAACACATTTCGCCTCAAGGAAACCACAACCGGCCATAGGTAAGCATTCACACATGCAAAACCGAGACATGAAGCTAAGAAAGGCAAACAACAAGGCAAGGGAATGAAGTTTTCAAAAACACAAATTTTCAGATCACGAGATAAGATGAGAAGCACGTCAAGAAATAATAAGTTAAACCTAAGGAACAATCTAGAGATGAGCATTAACTATTCAAATGAAGAATCCAACGTGCAAGAAATGGAAAAAGTCATCATCGAAGCAAGAGAAGAGCAGCGCGACATAGAAACCAACAAGATGCGACACAGCAAGAAGTAAAACAGGAAAAGTATAAACAACTAACACCACGATAACCAAACAACAAAACCACGAACATCATCACGAGTATTAAGTATTAAGTACAGACCCAAATATAAAAAGTATCAAAATAAGTCATTGTTTAGAAGGATGAGTGGAGGGTGAACCATGGGAAGTCAAAGTTGGGCGGCCGGCAGTAGTTCGGAGATCTTGGCAGTGAGCGTTTGGAGAAGTTGCTCATGTGCGCTACACAAAACCCGAATAGCCTGGAGTTCCTCTCGAATAGCACGGAGCTCCGTGGAAGTGGAATCAGCAGCAGCGGCAGAGGTAGATGGAGATGCAGGAGGACGGCCGGAACCAGGAGGCTTCGGTGTTGCTGTAGCATCCTTAGCAGCATGGCGCTTTTGCAGACGTGCAATGTTGATATCAGTTGCGCCGAAATCGCGAGCCTCGGAATCCAGCATGGGCACACCAGTACGCTGACAAACCTGCGTAATCAGAGAAGGAAAAAATAGGGGGCCAGAAATCACTTTAGCACCACAAGCGAGAATGGAGTAGATGATCAGTGGAGCCACATTCACGGGCTCAGACTTCAGCAAGGCAGCAACCACAATCACGCGATCCTTCATGGCCAATGTGTCATGAGTAGTAGGCAGGATGCGACTCTTGAGAAAATTCATCCAGATGTGGGCATCCCCAGTCAGAAACTTGCTGAAAATGTGGCCAGCAGCACCCGTCGGAATAGACCAAGAAACACCAGGTTTGGCAACAACAGCGAGAGCTTCCTTCAGCAGCTCAACAGGCGGATTTAGCAACTTCCTGAAGAAATCCCGGGAGCCACAATGAGCGAGGTGATAGATGGCATATATGTCTTCAGCATCCAACTGTACCAAGACACCCCGAACCAGGGATTCCACCACACCCTCCTTGTCGCGGATCAGATTAGCATAGAATTCGCGCACAACATCAATTACAGGCGCAGGCTGAGGTCGAGCAAAATCCTCCCAACCTTGAAATGTGATGACAGATTCCACAAAATCTGGTAACTGATCGGAGTCTACATCAAAACCCTTCTCCAAAACCAGCTCTTTCGCCATGAAGGCCTCCCAGCGTCTGGCGGAGGTGTGTGGGGCTTGGCGAGGGATGGTAGCAAACTCTTCCGGAGTCAGAACAGGAGGATCGGTGGCCAGCTTTCGCTTCTTGCGAGACACCTGCTTCTTAGCGACCTTTTTCATTCGCCGCTTGGGAGTAGGTGCAGCAGCAGCAGATGCAGTGGCTGGAGTGGATGTAGGGGGTGGAACATCTTCGGCAGGCGTGGCTACAGAGGTTGCTGCAGCAGAGGTGGCAGCAACTGGCTCAGCGGTTGTTGTGGCTGTGGCAGTATCAGGAAGAGCAGTGGCCTCATCAGGAGTAGGCACGGAGGTTGCTGTAGCAACAGGGGTAGCAACGGGAGTAGCTTCAGAGGATGTGGTCTCAGCAACCGGTGGTGGAGAATGCGGAGGGGATGCTGCAGCAGTGAGCACAGCATCTGGAGTAGAGTCGGAAGGAGGAACCTTTTCAGTAGTAGGTGGAGCAGAGGTAGAGGATGCTGGGACATTTTCAGCAGTGGGAGGGGCATTGGATGGGACATCCACAGGAACAGGGGCAACGGTAGGTGGTTACTCTTGGGTAGGTGGTGGAGTAGGAAGCTTGGTCTTTTTGGAAACGGAGGCACGGGTTTTCTTGGGAGTGGGTTTCTTAGTAGGGAGAATAGGTGGAGAGGATTGGAGCTGCACAAGGACGAAAGCAGCGGTGGCTCGAGTGATCCGAGTGCTGGCGGTGGAAGGGGACGAATGAGAAGTGGATGAGGGAGGGTTCCGGCTAGGTTGAGAGTCTGGGGTTTTGCCCTTGACGGAGCCAGGGTTTTTGCCCTTGCCCTTCTTTGGTGCAGCAGATTTGGTGGGTTTCTTGGGAGCCATTTGCAGAGTACCTAAACATAATAATAGACACGAAGTAAGCGCGAGGTGACAACAACCCAAAAGAGAAACACCCAACAAGCACAAAATGACATATAGAAAACCCAAGGCAAATTAACAACATCAGAGATAACCCAAAACCACGACTAACAGGCTGGAGCCTGCTTCAAATCGCATAACCCACAGCAAATCGCAAAATCCAACCCAGACCAACAGCAAATCCCACATCAAATTGCAAGTAGTAAACAACCCTCGCAAGAAAGTCGGTTCAGATAAAAGCTATTTCAGGGCACAACCAAGGCATAACCAATGTTCGACTACAGAGGGACAGCGCAAAGGAGGACTACGGAGCAACACACCTCCAAGGAAAAAAAATGCAATTAAGAGCAAGGAGAGAAAAGAGCAATTCGAACATACAAGGGCAGGAAGAACCAAGGAGATTTGCAGTCAGAATCGCACGCAATAGGATAGAAAAATGAGAATTAGCGGCCCTAGGAACGACGACAGTTAATGCGGGCGAACCCAAAAATTAAGCCACACTAAGACTCGCAATTTCGCTCAAGGCAAATAGTAACCCAACACAAATAACCTACTACATCGCACAAAGCAAGACACCCATGTTGTAGCAAGCGCCAAAAGGAGAAGGGGAAGGAGTTTACCTGAATGACGGCGTCGGTGAACGAACGGAGACAGCGACTGAGGGAGACGGTGAAAACCGCGTGCGAGAGAGAAGTGAATTGTGGTGAAAGTTGTGTGGTGAAAAACCAATCCCCCCTTTTTATTTAAGAGTTACTTTTTGAATAAAGAAATGAAAGAAACCGTTCGACTTCCCCCCCAAATTTTTTTTTATTATAATTTACTTTTATTTTACTTTGTTTTTGTTATATATTATATTTAAACTTGATTGTTTATACTGAAGAAAGTAAAAGTGCAGCAGCCCAAAAGATATAAGGGCTTAAGGCTACGATAATGAAATTGAATGCTTTTTTTTTTAATTTTTATTTATGAAATAAAATACCTGATACTAGTGGGTGCTACACTTGCGGTAATATCACAATCAGCGATCCTGCCCTCCTTCTTCAAGTTTATGCAACCTTCTTTCTCCCCCCCAAACTTGAGGTGAACATGCTCCAACGTAGCTTACCTTCATCAACACTTGTTAGCACAGCTCCCAACAACACTCGTAAGACACAGCACAAACATAGGGTAAAACATTAAATCCTAAAAAGGGTAAAGAAATTAACTGGACAATATAAACTATTACGCTAGGCAAAAATTTAAAGAAAGCAATTAAAGTATGTACAAAGAAACCATGGCCTGCTGAAGCAGACCATGGATACCTCATGCTCCAGCATCTGGCAGAGCAGTGGCACCTCGCTCTCGATTGAGCGTGCCACCAAAGTATTCTTTGACTCGATGTCCATTGACCCTGAATGTGCGGCCATATTTCTCCTCCTTGAGATCAACAGCTCCAAATGGGTACACCTTAGCAATAGTGAAGGGACCAGACCACCGAGACTTAAGCTTTCCGGGGAAAAGCTTCAACCTTGAATTAAAAAGTAGGACTTGCTGCCCCTCTTTCAAGGTTCGAGGTGCAATTCTCTTGTCATGCCAATGCTTAGTCTTCTCTTTGTAAATCTTGGCATTCTCGTAAGAAAACAACCGGAACTCCTCGAGCTCATTCAGCTGCAAGAATCGTGCTTTGCCGGCTTCATTCAAGTTCAAATTCAGCTTCTTCAATGCCCAAAAAGCCTTGTGTTCGAGCTCCAATGGTAGGTGGCAGGCCTTACCAAAAACCAATCGATAGGGCGACATTCCCAACGGAGTTTTAAAGGCTGTCCTGTAAGCCCAAAGAGCGTCGTCCAAGTGCTGGGACCAATCTTTCCTGCTAGTGTTAACCATTTTCTGCAAAATGCTCTTCAGTTCCCGATTTGACAATTCAGCAAGGCCATTTGTCTGTGGGTGGTATGCTATAGCAACCTTATGCCTGATATTGTACTTGGCCAAAACTCCAGCTAAGCTTTTATTGATGAAATTAGAGCCCTCATCACTTATTAAAGCTCGTGGAGTTCCGAACCGAGTAAAAATCTGCTTATGCAAGAATTTAATGACTGTCTTTGCATCGTTGGTTGGACAAGCTACAGCTTCGACCCACTTCGAGACATAATCCACCGCAACCAGAATATATAGGTTTCCGAACGAAGAAGGAAACGGCCCCATGAAGTCGATGCCCCAAACATCGAACAATTCCACTTCAAAAATATTATTGAGAGGCATCTCCTGTCGGGCACTCAAATTCCCAACCCGTTGGCACCTATCACATGCTTTAACAAACTCATGAGAATCTTTGAAAAGAGAGGGCCAGAAGAAACCTGATTGTAAAACCTTGGCAGCTGTTCGATGCCCTGCGAAATGCCCTCCATATTCTGCAGCATGGCAGCTTGTTAAAATTGCGCGCTGCTCATACTCAGGAACACACCTTCGCATAACTCCATCAGACCCTAACTTGTAGAGAAATGGCTCATCCCAGAAATAATATTTTGTGTCATGGTAGAATCGCTTCAGCTGTTGCCCCTTCATCTCAGGGGGCTGAACTCCACAAGCCAAAAAGTTGGCAATGTCGGCATACCAAGGTGTTGGAGCCTCGGTAATACACATCAACAATTCATCGGGGAACCTCTCATTAATTGGAGAATTACTTTCGCTGCTTGGGACCCCTTCCAATCTGGATAAATGGTCAGCAACCTGATTTTCATTCCCCTTTCTATCCTTGATTTCAAGGTCGAATTCTTGAAGCAAAAGCACCCAACGAATTAACCTCGGTTTGGCATCCTTCTTTTCCAGCAAATAGCGAATGGCTGAGTGGTCGGTATACACAATCACCTTTGCTCCGACCAAGTATGACCGGAACTTATCGAAGGCAAAAACTACAGCTAGGAGTTCCTTCTCGGTTGTAGTGTAATTGAGCTGGGTGTTGTCCAACACCTTACTAGCATAGTAGATGGAGTGGAAAATCTTATTCTTTCTCTGCCCCAGCACAGCTCCAACAGCATGGTTACTTGCATCACACATCACTTCGAATGGCAAGCTCCAGTCTGGGGCTTGTATAACTGGTGCGGTAACCAATGCCTTCTTTAAATTCTATAAGCCAGCTATACATTCTGCTGAAAATTCAAACTTCCTGTCGTGCTCCAGCAAGGTGCAAAGGGGTTTAGCAATTTTGGAGAAGTCCTTTATAAATCGGCGATAAAACCCCGCATGCCCCAAGAAACTCCGAACTGCCTTGACTGAGGTAGGAGGTGGCATTTTCTCAATGACAGATACTTTGGCAATATCCACTTCAATTCCCTTAGTCGAAACCTTGTGTCCAAGAACAATCCCTTCTTGAACCATTAGGTGGCACTTTTCCCAATTCAAGACCAAGTTCGTTTCCTCACATCTCCGAAGAACTTGTTCCAGATTTCCGAGGCAATCTTCAAAACAGTCTCCCAGCACCGAGAAATCATCCATAAAGATCTCCAACGTGTTCTCCACCATCTCGGTGAAAATGGCCATCATGCACCGCTGGAAGGTTGCTGGAGCATTGCACAAGCCAAAGGGCATGCGCCGGAAGGCGAAGGTACCATAGGGGCATGTGAACGTAGTCTTTTCTTGATCCTCCGGGGCAATGCTGATCTGGTGATAGCCCGAGTAGCCATCCAAGAAATAGTAGTAAGCCTTCCCAGCTAAACGATCCAACATTTGGTCTAAGAACGGCAATGGGAAATGGTCCTTCCTTGTAGCCTTGTTGAGCTTGCGATAGTCAATACAAATTCGCCACCCCATGACTGTGCGGGTGGGTATTAGCTCATTCTTCTCATTAGCAACCACAGTCATTCCACCTTTCTTCGGCACACATTGTATCGGGCTGACCCATTTACTATCAGAAATTGGATAAATTATCCCAGCATCAAGCCACTTAATGACCTCCTTTTTCACTACTTCCTTCATAATTGGATTCAATCTTCTTTGCCGCTCAATAGACCCAGAATACCCGTCTTCAATCAGAATTTTTTGAGTACAGAATGTGGGGCTGATTCCCCGTATATTGGCAATCGTCCATCCAAAAGCACGCTTGTAGTTTCTCAGCATTGCAAGCAATTTCCCTTCATGTTCAGCACTAAGACTTGCAGAAATGATAACCGGCAATGTTTCCAATTCTCCCAAATAAACATACTTCAAATGGGAGGGCAGTGGCTTCAGCTTCAGCTTTGGTGGGTGCACAATTGATGCTTCGGGAATCTTAAATTCCTGCTCTCCAGTTTTCAGTGGCTCAAAGACTAATTTGCTGCACACGTCTAATGGTTCCAGCTCCAGTGCTGCAGCATGAGTTTCTTCATGCTCTGCAGTCCAGCAATCCTGCAGTTGGGTTTCAGCAACCAACGAGTCAACTGCATCAATTAACGAGCATCCTTCTTCTCCATCTGGGAATTTCATTGCTTGAAACACGTTGAAAGTAACTTGCTGACCGTTGACTCTCATAGTCAGCTCGCCATTAGGAACATCAATTAATGCTCCCCCCGTGGCAAGGAATGGCCGCCCCAAGATAATAGGGACTTCCTCATCAGCTTCGTAATCCAAAATAATGAAATCGGCTGGTGATAAGCTCGTTTTTCTACTCACTTATCGCTTTGTTTTTCTTTCCTTTTATGCATTTTAGTATGTTTTCTTGAATAAACTGAGCATGAGTATATATTAGAGGGTATTATGCTTGCCATGGTAAGATTTTACAGGTTTTAGGCCAAATTCAATGGAGAACCCGTACCGAAAGCAGCAGATGTTCAAATAAACAGTCACTACTTCTTCCACCGTTGGAATCTGAGCTAATGGAGCGTGGCATTTGAAAGATCTTTGAGTTATCTTTCCAACGCAACTGGAATCGGATCAATCGGAGTTCGGATGTGAAAGTTATGGCCAAAACCGTGAGACTGCGCAGAAGGGTCAGAAGTGGCGAAACGTCTCTGTTTCGGCCGAAATCAAGCCATCTCGGCCGGGCCGCATTTTTCATCTCGGCCGGGGCAAGAGCCATCTCGGCCGAGACAGACATGAATGGCGAGATTTGGCGAGATTTTCATATATTTTGGGCGAGAATTGCTTGGGGAACAAGATATACATCAATATGGAAGCAATCAATCATACCTTTTAAAGATATCCATCCAAGGCCTCAACCCTACTTCTATATAAACTCATAATTAGCTCAGAATTAGAGAGCCTCTTTAGTTTTAAATTTCTTTTCCCCTTTACAGTTTTTACTCCTTTATTTTATGTTTGCTTTAGAATTCCTCTTTACTTTTTGTTGAACCTTTACTTTTTAATGCAATCTTTATTTTTCCTCGCAATGTTTTCTTTCAATATGTTAGGCTAGAACCCTAAACAGGTTCTAGGGTTTCTCCTTCTGTGATACATGTTTTGATTCAATTGTTCAAACCCTTTTATTGGTTTAAATCCTATGTTTTTATTTAAAATCTATTCTCATCGAAGGATCGAGAGATGAAGATTGAGGTAGGTTTCAGTTAATTAATCGAAGGACCGAGAGGTGAAGGTTAGTAACAGGAAGTTAGGGTTTAATACTTTTGATTATCTGTCCGACCAAGAAGATTTCAATTGTAGGATTAATCTGGATTCTTATGAAATTGATTAACTTTGTGTGTTTGAGACCGAGAGGAGATAACCACTAGTTAGTAATTTAGGATTTAATTGCCCGACCAAGGAGTTAATTCCACATTAACAGATTTTCCACCAAAAATATCTTTTCTGGGTTTGAATATTTGTTTCTTGCATGTTGATCAGTTTGGTAGATTTCCCTGGAATCTGTGCTTTTAATAATTGTTTTTATCTCTTTAATTTCCTTGTTTCGAAAACCCAAAACCCTTTTTAAATTGATTTACCCAAACAAGATGTCTGAAAACCATCTATAGTACATGAATCCCTTCGTAGCACTATCCCTGTGGGTTCGACAACCTTAGGGTTTTACAAATTTATTTGCTACTGTTTCTACAGCTATCTGCTGGGAAGATGAATTTGCTCACTTTCACAAGGACATCCTCAATTTTTCCTTCCGGATGCACCGTGGAACGGTCAGCGAGCTGCAATGTGACAGTGGTGGGTTGGGCTCCACCAATTCCAAGCTTACGGAAAATGGATAGGGGCATTAAGTTGATACTAGCCCCCAAGTCGCAGAGAGCACGCCCGACATCGTGCCCACCAATAGTACAAGGCACAGTGAAACTTCCCGGATCTCTGAGCTTTTTAGGAATCTTGTTACTCACCACTGTACTACATTCTCCAGTCAATGCCACAATTTCAAACTCCCCCAAACTCTTCTTTCTGGATACAATGTCCTTCAAAAACTTGGCGTAATTGGGCATTTGTTCCAACGCTTCCACCAACGGAATATTGATGTGTAACTGCTTCAGTACATCCAGGAACTTTTTATATTGGGCTTCTTCTTTTTGCTTCTTCAGCCTCTGTGGATATGGCGGCGGAATTTGATGTTTCCTAGTAGCAGGCTGCTGCTTTGGTGCTACAGCATCTGTCACAGCATGCTGTGCTTTTGCTGCCTCCTCAACTTCTGGTTCCACCTTATGTTCCTCTACTTGGATTGAAGTGGGCTCATCCGAGTTGTCCACTGTGGGAGGTGCGACTCCTTTAATCGTCTTTCCACTCTTTAACACCATGGCTTTGCACTGTTCCTTCCCTTCTCTTCTAGGGTTTTCCGTATCACTTGGCAAAGATCCTTGCGGCCTATTTTTCAAGTCTGCGACCAGCTGTCCCATCTGAATTTCCAGATTCCGTAAAGTAGCAGCTTGGCTCTGAAGAGTAGCAGCTTGATTCTGAAGGAGAGTGTCTTGATTTTGCAGAAGAGCATCCTGATTTTTCACCTTTCCTTTTGTGCGCACCATAAAATTCTTTAACAAGGTTTCAAGGGAATCGCCCTGCTGCGGCTGATTCTGTCTTTGCTGTGGCATTTGCTGAATCTGTCGTTGCATAGGGTGCTGAAACGGTTTCTGCTCCAGTTGGAGCTTCTGATAATCAGGTAAAGCCAACTGATTCTGCTGCTGCTGGGTTGACCCTCCAGCTTCTTGAGGTGTAGACTATGAGAGGTTCGGATGATTTCTCCACCCGGGGTTATAAGTATTGGAATATGGATTGTTCCTATTGCTCCCATGCTGCCCAATATAGTTGACCGAGACAGGATTAAATCTGCAATCATCAAAGGGGTGTGCTTCCCCACAATAAACACATGATACTGCAGCCGCAATTTGATTAACTACCGGTTGATGTTGAAGTAGCAGTTGCGGTTGCTGACTAACAGTTTGCTGCGGCACTGCTCCAGCAGCAATATTCTTTTCAATTGACTTCAATGAAGTTCCTAACACTTCAATCTGCGCAGTGATCAGCTCAAGAGGGTTTACATCACTTATCCCAGCCACCTTGTGTGGTATTTGTCGCGGTGTTGACCACCGGCCACTGTTCTTTGTAATTCGATCAAGTATTTCGCAGGCCTCCGTATATGTTTTAGATAGAATTGCTCCATTAGCTGATCCATCTAGCCACATCCGAGAATCAGGATACAACCCATTATAAAATGTCTCCAGCAAGATACAATGCGGGATGCCATGTTGGGGGCACTTTTGCAGCAGCTCCCGGTAACGCTCCCAAGCTTCACTTACCGATTCATCCCCCTGCTTGAATGAAATGATCTCCAATCTATATTGCGTGTTCTTAGTGGGAGGGTAGTACTTTGTCAAAAATGCCTTGACCAACTCTTCCCATGTCCGGATTGACTCGGATGGTAAGGAATTCAGCCATGCCTTTGCGTGATCCCGGAGAGAAAATGGAAATAGCTTCAGCCGCAAAGCATCTTCGGTTACTCCCTCAAACTTGAAACAATCACAAACTTCCAGAAAAGATTGAAGATGTAGGTGAGGATCTTCAATAGCCCTTCCCCCAAACTGGCCGATGGATTGCATCATTTGAAACATCACCGGCTTTAATTCAAACTGCCGAGCTCCAATCTCTGGCTTAACAATCACCGGCCTCATGTTGTGAAGCACATGGTTGGCATAATCAGCCACAATTAGGTCCGTTTCATTTGCTGTTATAACCACATCTCATGGCATCTCAGCACCACCGGCACCATCGGCTCCTGCAGCAGCCATGTTTCTCTTTTTCTTTGTTCTTTGCCTTCGCCGATTCCTGCGAAATGTCCTTTCGATCTCCGAATCAAATGGATATATTTCTGGCGCAGATTCGTGACTCATACACCAGAAACACCTGCACGAGAACAGCAATACGAGTTACTACTTCTCTCTTTTCTTATATATATATATAAAATGCAATAAAAATAAAATCAATAAACCAAGCGAATTGAATAGCAACAACTTAATTGCCTTCCCCGGCAACGGCACCAAAAACTTGTTCGCGTGCGTGAAACACACTAGTGCAAGTGCACACTATCACAAGTAATAATAAAACGGAGTATTCTCCGAGTATCGATCCACAGGGAAGGGGTAAAGGTGCACAAACACTCAACTCGGTTTAATTGATGAGGGAAAATGATTTGGTTTGTTTAATTAATCTAGGCATGAATTAAATGGGAAATAAACAATAAACATAAAACAGGGGATGACTAAAAACAAGGGAAAAATGGGCAAAACGGATCAGACAAATTCCTTTTTAATCAAATGAGAAAACGACCTAGGCTATGGAATCACTTGCTACAGATAATATGCTACAGCATCGCGAACAGCACAGAGTAAAGTTGCTGCCAACTATGGTTCTCAACTAGATTTTCCAAAATAGGTGAGATAGCCTTTTCTAAATTAATTAACATATTCCTATGCCCAATTCAATTTAGATTCAGCACCAATTATCACTCTCCTAGGCATTTTCACAAACACAAAACCACATATTCCTATGCATGAAGTGTGTAATATTTGGGGTTTCTTCTCCTAGCATCGATTTTCCCAAATCTAAGCTAAGCATGAATCACAAACATTCAAGTTCCCACAAGAGCTGTGATTTTAAGAATTAAACCACCAAAATATTCAAAACTCCATTTCATTCACGATGCATAACATTCGGTTCACATCAAGCAAGTTTCATCCATAGCCATAGTCAACTAATTTAGCTCATATTTACAAGGGTGAGAGCTAGATTCACGATTTGGAAACTGAAATTCATAATTAAAAAACAGGAAATTAAAGATAAAGAGGACAAGAGGAAGAATCCCCCTTCGATTGGCCACAACAAGGGTCGATTCCTCAGCCCCAAGCTGGCTTCTCATCGGCGGTGACGGAGCTACAGCTCGTTCTTTCCTCTGTCGCGAGTTCTTCCTGCTCCCAGCTGAAATTCCCAGCTCGATGTGTGTGGTGATTGAAAATGGTGTGGATGGATGATTTTTTTCTCTCTCCTTTGGGCTTTTATATCCTTCCCCAATTCTAGGTTTCCACTTTTAGCAACATTCCCAAATTGTCCTTGGGAAAAATAGGTGAATTTCTGCTATTTTCGCACACCCAGCTCAGCAAAATTAACTTTATCCACGTCATTCCCAAAATTTGACCAAGTTGACTGGAACTGGGTCAGCTCAGCCTTGCTTCAGCATCTTCTTCCTTTGCTCCAGCATAGACTTCGAAAATAAAGCAATTTCCTGCACGGCAACTCACTCCAAATCCTCCAAAAACACGTTATTTACTCCAAAACAAGAATTAAACATGAAAGGACTCGAACAACCAAATACAAGACTAAAACCACACTTATTCGGGTAAATAAAGACGAAAGACTCTCTAAAACGAACTAAAATAGAAGAGAATATAACTCTTTTCAAGAGTTATCAGCTGTTTATTTATAAATTTGTAGATGTATGCTTATATTTTAAGATAATATATGAATCCAAAATATATTTTTATAAGTATCTATCTGTTGCATATAAAATTTGAGATTTAATATAGTTGCTGTAGACGAAACTTTAATGTTGGATTGCTATTGTGATATTTTAATTGTGTTATTTTTGTAAGGTCATTTTCAATAAATATAAAATCAAATTAAAATACACAAGCACAATCCTAAACATCTAAAAATGAATTTTAGATTTACTGAACTTTGAATTTTAATTGTAGCAACACAAATTCTTTTTTTAAATTGTATTTTAGACCATCTTTCTTCTGGTTTAGTTTTGGTTTTTTTTAATATTATTTAATTACTCCCTCCCGACTAAATAATTTCTATGTTGGGATGGTTGTTTCTCAAGAATGAATCATCTTATACTTTTATTACTTGCTTCTTTGTTTGTATATGTCTTGAACGCTCTTTAAATTTTAGAATTTATGGAATAATATTTTTAGAATAATTAAATTATCTTTATTTTTAAGAAGAATTCAAACAACTTTTGATTTGCCTTGAACACCAACAAGGCAACATTAAATAATAATTACTCATGTTTTAGAATATGTATATTAGCGATATTATTATTAATTTCATAAATTTTTTCAAACATATATACTTTACTTATAGGATTTTTGTGAAAGTTGACTTAGATCAATAAGGATTATTAAAATCTAGCCAAAAAAATATTTTAAATGTATTTTTATTATATATTATGTGTGAGTAGAAAGAAAAATGTTATCATTATGTATATTCTCTTATATATTTTAACAAGAAAATATTTTATTCTAACTAAAAAGACTTTCCTGTCAAATTAAATTTCCAAAATTAGTTAAAGTTATATTAGGTACTAATTAATAAAAAATAAGATAAGCATGTAATGTAACATATAAGTTTTGTATTTTTATAGATATTTAATTATTATTTTATTTGGTGAACCATATTATGTGATAATATTTCTTACTAATAATCTATAATTAATTAAATGAATTTAATATGATAATATTTAAATGTATATTGTCCTCATTATTTTGCTTAATATATAATATATTATATGCTACTCAGAGATCAAGGTAATTAAAAACTAACATGCAAAGATATTTATATTATATTATAATCAATAAATTTCAAAGATTACAATTTTTAAATAATACTAAAATATAATATCTAATTTCCATTAACTTTTATTCATCATTACTTTTAATTGTCAGTTACTTTTTCTATCAATGGTATTTAATTTGCATATCATGTATTATTCACAATTTAACAAAAAAAAACTGTAGAAATAATTAGCAAGTGCAGAAAAATCAATTAATTATAAGAAACATTAATCTCAAAAAATTACAAAGCCTGTTTATTTTAGAAAAAAAGAACAAGGATGTATGTATCAAAATAGAAAAAGACAACATCATTCAGTTTATTGAAAAATAAATTAATTATGATTATGTGATATTAAAATTTATTACAAACAAGTAAAATTATTGACATTCTCTTTTTATTTTCAAAATTTATATATATACTTAAAAGAAAATTCTTAATAAAATTAATTACCCAATATATTTTCCCTATAAAAAGTATTACACAAAAGAATATTATTCAAACTATGAAAATAACTAATATTCTTCAAACTATGAAAATAAATTATTATGTATTTATTTTTATCACATGTGTAATCCGTGTATGTTATATTTTGTTTGATAGTTTTGTTTTTCCCCATTATTAGTAAGAAGTTTTTCCTCAATTATTTATCCGTGTTTTTCTTACACTTGATTTTGTGATTTTTTAAAGGTAATTTTATGTATAATCTAATATGTACTCTTTATATACTCTTGCATAAATTAAAATAAAACAATCATTTTAATATACAATGGAGTTGTATGTAGAGAAAGTCATTTACTAATACTGACTTTAATTCATAGTGGAGTTTATACTATTTTATAGTGTATATTAAATACAATGTATTGATATTTCAGGTTGAGAGAGAGAGTAGCCAGTGGAGAATGTGTCAGTCAAGTATGCAGCTAATGGAGATGATTGCGAAGAATACCTTTCCGGACATAAATTGACTAGTGGCCTTCATGTCGACAAATTTGGCAAGGAGGTGGTCGAAGTTTTTAATTGCGGCCATGACTGCAAGAGTTGTAGTAACGTGAACCACTGCCATGGCCACGAAAAGAATTAAAATTTCTAGAGGAAGGTGGGCACTGCCTTAAAGGTTTATGCTGGTTGTAGAAGGAAATAGAGGAAGATCATGTCGTGTCAATGGACTCTTGAAATTACACAAAGTTCTCAGCTTTAGATAGGAGATCGCGAAAGTTATGAAGAGGAGTGAGCGTCATTTTCTGGAAAAAGACGAACCAAAACCTCGAAGGAACAAAAAAACCTTATACGTATCACCGATGGATCGTCCAATAGCTGCCAAATGATCACATAAGGACTTGAAATTTTGGCCATATTCAGTCGTAGATCGAGTCTCTTTCTTCATAGTTTTGAGGTCGTCTTTAAGAATAACTTGAGAGATTTGCAGCTTTGACTATAGGCGACCTCAAGAGCGAGCCATACCACGCACAAGGTGGTGCAGTAGAGTACTTCAGCCATGAACTCCTCTATTAGAGATGAGAGAAGTAGACTAAGGAGTCACTGATCTTGGGTGCACTAGAGTTCAAATGATCCATTGACTATGGGGGTGCCACCGGTGGATGGAAGTGTATTAAAGGGAAGAGGTTCGTCTATGTAACCAAATAGGTTTTGGCTGCAGAGAAGAGTGGTGATATGCTTTTTCCATGAAAGATAGTTAGCTTGATCATATGGTCATATGGATGAGAGTAGAGAAAGATAGAGGTTCGGCATCTTGGGCCATGATCGGAGAAAGGAGGTGGTACTGGTTGTTGGAAAAAATACGAGAGAGATGTAGGGTTTTAGGAGAGAAGACTGATGTTAGACTGATATCATGATAAGATAAATATTATTTGCTTCAGAAAATAATGTTTATTAGGAAACAAATATCAGTAAAATAAGAGAGAATATTGCATGAAGATATGAAGATGTCTCATGCATATATGATACAATTTCAATTGTATTTTATGGGTATATATATACAGTAGAACACTATTTGTAGAATCATTATAAACTTTTTTGTTTTTTGTTTATAATGCAATGTGTGAATATAGAAGATATTAGATGTTGTGGTGAAGTAGTGGTGGATCCATAAATATTTATTAAGGAGTTTCATTGAGTTTTAACATAACAAAAAGAACACAAATTTCAATATTATGTAAAAATATAAATATTTAACATCAAATTAAAATAATTTTTGTCTTCTCTCATTCTCAAATCTCAACCCCCTCACACAGTCTTCTTATTCATTCTCAACTCCTTTTTTATAAGTTATTCGCATGTAAAAATAATTATTTTCTAACAAAGTCATATCATCTAATTATTAAATTAAAAAATTAATTTTTGTGCTGAAGTCACCCAAACTTTTAAGTAAATCCACCATTATGGTGAAGTTCTTACGAAGAGGAATAAGAGACATAAATATAAACAAATTCTGATTAATTAAGTAATTTGAAGTAAGATAAATTGAGTTTCAATATTTCGCTATTATATATAATTTATAATAATTTATTAAGAAAATGTGGGATATAATGTGCATCCAGAATACACAAAGTAACAATTAATCATTCGGAAGACAAAATTATTGTATTTGGTGGTGATTTTAGATAGATTTTGCATGTTATACCAAGAGGTAGTAGAGGAGATGTTTGCAACAGTTAATTCATCTTACTTATGGCATCATGTGAGTGTTTTGAAGTTGATGATAAACATACGATTGAATATGCTTGGAGACCATATGCAATCATCCACACTAAAAGACTTTGTTGATTGGGTTGCGGCAATTGGGGATGGGACTTTAATAGAACCAAATGACGGCGAAAGATTTATTGATATCCCTGAAGATATTAATATTAAATTCACTAGAGAGTCAATCAGAGATATTATTAATAACACATATCCTACAATAGTTATTGGATCAATAGATGTTTCCTATTTGTAGCACCGGGCTATTTTGACACCAACAAATGATGTGATTGAGAGGGTCAATCAGTATATGATATTAATGAACAATAATGTGAGCAAGGTATACTTAAGTTCTGATTCTATGTGCACAACATAAAATGTAGCAGGTATTCTTAATGCACACTCCAAAATTCTTGAATACATTGAAGTATTCTGGTTTACCAAACCACGGGATGAATTTAAAAGTTGGAACACCGATCATGTTGTTGAGGAACATTGATCATTCATCTGGTTTGTGCAATGAGACTCGATTGGTTATAACACAACTTGATAATCATGTCACCGAGGCCAAGATTCTGAGTGGGAAAAATACTGGTGAAATGATTTTTATTCCAAAGATGACTATAATACCATTTGATGCTCGAATTCCATTCAAGTTTCAGCGTAGACAATTCACAATTCAGGTTTCATATGTCATGACCATAAACAAGAGTTAAGGAAAATCATTATCACATGTGGGATTTTACTCAGCAAACTAGTATTTGCACATAGACAGTTGTATATTGTTGTGTCTAGGGTCACAAATCGTGTTGGATTGAAAATCTTGATATGTGACAAAATGACCGAAGTTTGTCAAAAACTTCAAATGTTATGTACAAAGAAATTTTCCAGAATTTATAATTTTATATGTTGTAATTTATATGTTTTTCTTCAAATCAATTAGTAATTATTGAAAATATTCATACACTTATAGTATGAAGTCGTCATTGTTTTATTTTATCAAGTATTAATTTTATTACTACTCATACGTAAATAAATTATTCTATTACGTACTGAGTTACTTTTATTCAAAATTATATTTTATTCATAAGTATTTTATCATATGTTAGAAGATTCATTATTTATGTGTCTATTATTATTTTAATTTTTATAGTGTATAATTCTTATGCATACAAATTATAATACTTATTTATTTTCAGAATACTTATTTTATAATTTTTTAAAACATAATGATAATACAATAAAATTAATATATATACACCGCGCAACTAGTACTATTTAAATAAGGTAGGAGGTGTATTTTTCATTAATCGAAGTCGAACTATGATCTATTTGTCGTAGAAAAAATATTATATAAACGAAAATTGCAGCTTCTATCAAAGGCCCAATTAACGAGGCTGTGGGCCAAAAGACTACAAAGCCCATGCCATGAAAGGGTAAAATCGTCATTTAAGTAAATCATCTCCACAAAACCCTAGCTAAATATAGCTGAAATCTTCCAAACCCGCACACACACAACACTCATCACTCCGCCGTGCCGCCTCCACAAACCCTACTCGATCCAAAATGCCGCCGAAGTTCGACCCGAGCCAAGTAGTTGACGTCTACGTCAGGGTCACCGGCGGAGAAGTTGGAGCGGCCTCCTCTCTCGCCCCTAAAATCGGCCCCCTCGGTCTCTCTCCCAAAAAAATCGGTGAGGACATCGCCAAGGAAACCGCCAAGGACTGGAAGGGTCTCCGCGTCACTGTCAAGCTCACCGTGCAGAATCGTCAGGCCAAGGTCACCGTCGTCCCCTCCGCTGCCGCCCTGGTGATCAAGGCGCTCAAGGAGCCCGAGCGAGATCGCAAGAAGACTAAGAATATCAAGCATAACGGCAACATCTCGCTTGACGACGTCATCGAGATTGCTAAAATCATGCGTCCGCGATCCATGGCCAAGGAGTTGAGCGGCTCTGTGAAGGAGATTTTGGGCACTTGCGTTTCCGTTGGCTGTACGGTTGATGGCAAGGATCCCAAGGATCTGCAGCAGGAGATCACAGATGGAGACGTCGAGATTCCCCAGGATTGATAGAGTTTTGAAGCTGAATCGATTCGGTTTGGATTTTGTTGTTTTAGCTTCTGTCTGTACGTTTGGTGTTGTTTTTGATCGAATGCCTGGTGCGGTTATTTACAATTTCCGAATCTGGTTTAATTTTGGTAATCATCATGGATGCTTCTGCATTTTATCATCGTGGAGAAATTCATAGTTTTGGGGACTTCCATCTTCTACTTGCCCAGTTGTTTTAGCAAAATACTAGTTTAAATTGCCTAAAACTCTGGATTTTGTCTATTGCTATGGTTCCTCTATTAGTGTTAGCTAGGTTATTACTACTTCACTTTCATGAAATTGGGGTATACATTGATACAATGTATTAAGGGAGGGAATGTCACCTTTACTGAAGCTCATGATCAAAGGGCTTCAAAGGTGATTTCATGCTGGTATTTTTTGTAGCGCAGATTTCAGTGTTATTGTGAGATGCAGTTTGTAGATTCGATATGCCTTGGCTCTGTTTAGATTTGCATAGATTGGTCAATGTTTTAATGTGCAGTATCTATCGGACATATTAGGGTGCGTTTGTTTTCTTTTGTATATGTTTTAAGGACATGGTTAGTTGGATTAGTACGAAAATTGAAGGGTCATTCATGTTAAGATTTTGGGGGTTTTTTTTAGGGAAAGAGCATAATTGCATTGCAAATCAATACATAAGTTCATCCGAGGACAAACCTCTGGTTACACAATTCGGCAATAAACCGGTGTAATGTTTACAAGAAGGATTACGAGTTGCAAGTTTCTTGTTTCAGCGATTTCCACACCCCAACAAGGGATAAATTCAAACTTGCGACCATTACATTTCCTGCATTATCTCTAATAATCATTTTAATTCCTGTTCTGTTCCTTTCAGAATTGCAGCATCCACATTAATCATTTATGTCACATTTGAGCTACATGTTTGATTAACTCTCTCTCAATTGATGTAGATGCCCATTTTCATTGCCAAATCAAATCCCACCTGATGTGGTAAGTTTTTATTTTGATGCACTAAGAGATTTTTAAGCTTCCAATTTACCCAAAGACAAGCAACAAAAATTCAATGCACTCTAGAATCAGGAATTTGTTCAAATTTCTTTGTCCATGTTCTCATAGACATTCCTCTATCTGCGTCCCCTAAATCCAGCTGAAGAGGTGAAATCGCCCAAAAAAAGGAACTCCACACAATCACGTAAAGTATGCTCTACAGTTTCCTCCTCCAATCCATATCTCTGACATAGCGAATCACAAATAATATGCTTTTGTTGTAAATTTTTTAAAACCGGCAAAATATCTTTAGCACATTTCAAGAGAAAGAAACTTACCTTTGGGATTGTATCAACTTTCATGATCCTTGTTTCAAAAAAAAACTTTCATGATCCATTTCCAGATATTGCTGCAGCCATTTGAGGATGAAGCAGTAGATTCACGGCACTCCCTCATCTCCCGAGTAATGTAGTATCATGTGCGCACTTAGTAGATACCATTCTTTGTATATTTTAAAATTTACATATCCTTTCCTCGGTGTCGCGAAAGTGGAATATCGAGGATCTTCTTGCTAATGATAGGAGGAAATATTTGATTAATTTTCTCCACATTCCAACCAGATCCATTTTCCTCCATAAGCTCTGAAACTGTATTATTTTGATCATCTTCATGGCCATATCCACGCTCCACAAGTCTTCCTTCATTTGGGAGCCAATAATCTTGCCAGATGTGGATCTGAGCTTCATCCCCTACACGCCACTACAAACCCTTTGAAGAAGAGTTTTTCCTGCCATGATGCTTCTCCAAAATGTAAGATGGATTAAATACAATCTTGGTATCCAGGAGAGAAACTCTAGGGTAGTACTTTGCTTGTAGGGTCTGAGCTAGAGGTGGCCAATTCGAACCGGAACCGCTCGAACCGGCCCGGTGGTTCACGGTTCCGAACCGGAACCGTCCCAAACGGTCCGGTTCGGAACCGAAACTGTTGGATGGGCCGGTTCAAGTTCCACCCCCTAACCGGAACCGGAATCGTCGGAAAAAATTAAATAAAAAAATTCAAAAACGGTTCCGAACCGGCGGTTCCGGTTCCGAACCGTTGAACCGGCGGGATAAATTTTTTGAAATTTTGAAAATCAATCAGAGAGTCACGTGTCGCCGAATAAAAAAATAAAATAAAATAAAATAAATATTTGTCGAACCGCCGGTTCCGAATTAGAACCGGCTGGAACTGGAATCGAAACCTTGTTTTCGGCGGGCTGGTTCCGGTTCCATTTTTTGGAACCGCCGAACCTGCGGTTCCGAACCTGAACTGGCCCGTGGCCACCTCTAGTCTGAGCAACACTAGAATTTGTTTGGTTGATTAATCTCCAAGCTTGTTTTACAAGAAGAGCTTTGTTGAAATCAATGATGTCTCTGAATCAAGTCCCCACTATCCATAGAGCTATAAAATATATTCCACTTACACCAATGTATCTGTCTTTCCTCATTTACTTGACCTCATAAGAAATTAGCTGCAAACGCATTAATTTTGTTGCATACATTCTCCGGCGATAGGAACATGCTCATCAAGTAGGAAGGAATAGCCTGCACCACATGCTTGATCAAAATAGTTTTTCCTGCACTTGAAAGCCACCTTCTCTTCCAATCTTTTTACTTTTTCCACCAACATTTGAAAAACTTGCGTCTTTGACATTCCTACTGTGTAAGGTATGCCCAAATAAATGCTATGTTTGTGGACTCTCTAGCTCCAATTTTATCTGCCAATTCTACATCACTGTGTTCATAAACTCCCCCACTAAAGGCAATCTCATATTTATCAAGATTCGCTAATTGCCCAGAAGCCTTTTCATAAACTCTGAGGATATGTTTCACCTGGAGTAGTTCTTTATCATTAGCTTTGCCGAAAATAATGTTGTCATTAGCAAAAAATAGATATGAAATTGGTTGTGCCCCTCGACAAATTTATGTTACATGCAGCAATTGTGCCCTCTCCGCCTTACGGATGAGAGCTGAAAGAGCTTCTGCACAAAATAAAAATAGATAAAGGATATCCTTGATGGAGACCTCTACCCGGTCGGAAAGAAAGACCAGCAACACCATTGATAAGAATACGAAGAGAGACACTACTCACACACCTCATAATCAAAGTAACAAATCCATAGTTAAATCCCATTTTAATCATGATAGCTTCAAGAAAAGGCCACTCAACCCTGTCATAAGCCTTCGCCATGTCTAACTTAAAGGCAAATGATCCCCTTTTTGCTTTGTTAGATTTGAAAAAACAATTAAAAACTTCAAAAGTGAGGACAACATCATCAGTAATGAGGTGGCCTGGTACAAAGGCTGATTGAGGTTCATGAATGACATCTGGGAGAATAATCTCAAACGGTTCGCAATGGTTTTAGTAACGAGTTTGAGAACCACATTGCACAAGCTAATAGGTCTAAAATCATTAGGAAAATCAGGCTTATTCTTTTTGGGAATGAGGCAGATGAAAGTATCATTAATACAAGATAAATCGGCACCTTCATTTAGGATTTTCAGAAGACTCGCACAATGATCTAAGCCAACAATAGACCAACATTTCTTAAAAAATACGGCAGACATACCATCGGGGCTGACGCTTTAAGCGGATGCATCTGAGCTAAGGCAGTATTGATTTCCTCCATAGTGAAAGTTTTGCTCAGTTTATTATTCATATATTCATTAACAACTTGGTCTACAACATCTAGTGCCTGTCATTTCAATGTCATTCTCGGCTCTGAATAAATTGTAGAAATAACTTCTAAAACCACTTCTATGTCCTTTTCATTATGAACCTCCATCCCATCATCTCTTTTGATACGAGAAACAAGATTTTTTTTCTATCTATTTGTGTAAGTGCATGGAAATAGGAGGTAGAAATTCTTGATCGTTGCTTCCACATGATCTCCTCATTATAAAGCAAATCTTCCAGTTCCACTTCCAGGCATATGATGGTCTTGGCTTGCTCATTGCACACCTCCCTTTTTTAACCTCTTGAAGATTGTTTCTCATTTCTACTAATTGTTTGTTAATGCTCCCGAAATACTGAGCTTCCCATTCCAGTAATTCATCTCTGCAATCTTTCAGATATTTTTTTTAGAAGAGATGGAGATGGATCTCCTTTTCGTTTATTTCAGGTTGTAAGGCGTGTTTAAATGTAAGGCTTAAGTCGAAAATTCTCTACGATAAAATCTTTGTACAAATTGATTCCAATCAAGTTTTGCCTAATTCGAATGGATCAAATTGTGCTTAGTTCTGAAGGATTAACGTGAGATTTAGCGCATTGAAATGATTCTTGATTTTAATTATTATTATTTTTTCAATAAATCACTTGCATTTTTTTAAAAGGGAAATTCCTTAAGTGGATAAATGAACGAGTTGATTTTGAAATCTTCATTTCTGCAGGGTTGGTTGTCGATTGCCAATGTCTCGGTCATTTTTTCTTACTAAAAATAAATAAAATGAATAATTTTTTTTTTCCCTAGTTTGAACCTCGTTCTTATAAAAATTGTTGGCGTATTAAATTATGTTCGAATATGTTTTAATGTCACAAAATGTGGACATGCATATTAGAAATACTTAACTATTATGGAGAATATATATACTTGGTTATTATTTATTAATTCATACTAAATTAACCTATACTTGTACACAACTCAATGTTAATTTAGAAAAAAAATAAATATCTTTTCAGTGAGTGGGGATGGTGATTGGTGAATCGCGTTTCATACTCAATCGCTCATTTATAGAAAAACAAATAATCTATAATGGGCAAAGTTAGGTCAATTATAGAGCGTGTCTCATATAAGCACGTGGAAAAGAAGAATCACGTTTACGAGTGTCCCTTCCCTTCCACCAAACTTGTGCCGACAGCTTCATTGCTATATAAATGGATACAAACCACCCATCATTTTATCAGGCAGACATCACATTCACACCAATTCTCTCTCTCTCTCTCTCTGTGCCTGTTTTTCTTCTTGCTTGACTTGAGAGTTGAGAAAAGTGTGAATTTGGAAGGATGGCGAAGGGTGTGGATTCATTAAAGAAGTACTGGATAGAGGTGGCTCCAGCTCCTTTGATTTACCCTCAGAAGCCCTCCTCCAATGGCAATTCTCCAAGCCTCGAAACCATAGCCGAGGAGGAGCCTCGTGACTCCACTTGTGATGATCGAATTCGATGTTCTTCAACTACCTCATGAATCATCATGTTTTTAGCATATTTGATGTTGATTAAATCCAAATTAAATGTTTTAGCTAGTGTTTGTATAATCAATCAAATCTACTTTTCAATACCAGTTTTGGGCCATGGATGGATGCCTCTGCATTATTTCACACACTAAAAAGTATAGCTAGCTTCCTAGCTATATGTTTGCTCAAATTCTGCATCTCAACATCAATACAAGTCTTCCCAGTCCCAACCTTGTGTATATAATTATGTATTGCTGTTTTAAATTGTTTTTTGGATGGACCACAAATCTTCCAACTCTCTAGCTAGACCGTAACTCAACACCTTCTTTCTGGTTTCTGCACACAATCCAAAGGAATATATGTAGACTTTTTTTTTTTTTTAACATATCTAAACCTACTGTTTCTATATATATTATCTACATTTCTGGCTGAAATTAAATGGGGGCGCCCCAACCTATAACATTTATATTAAAAAACTAATTATAATATTGCCTTTTCGTGTTATTGACCAGGCATCGGAATTAAAAAATAGTGTAAAATATTTTAAATAACCATTTTCACTAAACACATAACAAAATATACCCAAAACATTAAACATATTTAAGGAATACCCACTGCGTCAGTCAGACTCCGTTAATGCATGAAATCGAGAAGATAATTAGTTAATAATGATCAAATCATTAGCAAATATCAAATCAGGTGTGTATTATTCTATTTTTTAAATGGATAAAGTTAATATTAAATTTAGAAAATATGTCATCGACCAAAAGAATAAGACCAGAAATTAAAAAAAAAAATATTTCTTACAGTCGGTGGCGAGGTCGGTGTCGTGTGCTTGACACCGACCTCGACACCGACTCAATATATTACAAAATATAAATGTGGTCGATGCCACGTAGGTCGGTGCCGAGTTGCCGTCGAACTCAACACCGACTGTCGGTGAACTATTTTTTTTTTAATTCTAGGTCGGTGCCGAGGTCGGTGTCTTTGTAAAGGCACCGACTTCGACACCGACCCTCATTTTTTTTTTAAATTTCAAAATTATTACAATTTATGAATAATAATGGGTAGGCTCTTGCATGCACGTGAATGTACGAAAATATGAGTGGTTGAAAGGAGCGGTTCTGCTTCAAAATACAGAGGTGTGTAGCTGTACTCATAATTGAGATCGAATTATAAATCGGTGCTCTTCAATCTTACACTCAAATTCGAAGAAAAACACACGGTCTTCTATATTTATTTTCTCCATTTTTACGGTATTCTTTCTACTCATTTTCCATTCTTTCAGTTTATATCTTCGTGAAGATGGAGAACTGGTGTTCAATTTTTGTTCACTACAATGGTCAATTGGATGATTCATGCAACTATATTGGTGGACAAGAACGATTGATTTACGTTCCATCCACCAATATGTCCGTAAATTATTTGAGAAGCAACATCCAACAGATTTTTGATGCTGAATATATATTTGGTGAGTATAATTTGTATTATACGTCTCAAAGCCGCAGCGAAAGAATTGTGAAATCTTTGTTGACGACTGATTTGGAGTTGCAGCGGCTTTGTGCTCTATATTTGGAGCCCAATATTTTTGTTATTATGAAGGGTGATGTTGGTGTTGGGACTTCACAGCGACAGCCCTTACCCTACAGACCATTTTTATCTTCAATGAGTCCACCACCGAACCAGTATTTTAGTCTAACGGTTGATGACCTTCAAAGATTTGGGTCTTCGATGTATTTTGGTGCATCTCCGAACACCGATTTCGATTCTTATGGTCATGGTCTCTTTAATACTTTTGTTGATCAAAGTGCAAGCGGTAGTGGCTCACAACTTCCCAACCTAAATGAAGAGGCTCCTGTTGAAGAAAACGAGGAAGAGGAGGAGCATGTGGATCCTGTTGTAACCCAAGAAGTTCCAACAGACGAAACTGAAATAGGTGGTGGCCATGTGGACCTCGATGATGATGATGAAGCAAATCTGGATGAGGAGTCATCTGATTCGGATGATGAGTCGTTCAGAGACGATAGTAATTTTCGTCTTAATTGTACTGTTGCTGAATTCTCAGCCTGGATCCGGAATGCTGGCGGTATGTCCGCTTTTATCTCAAATCTTATGCCGACACATCCTCTGCCAGAAGGATGCCAAGTGGATGCTGAATTAAATAATTGGTTGCTTCCAATTAGGGAAGGCGAGACTTCCCATTCGGCTGCTGTGAAAGATGTTTCAGCTATACTCGAGACAGAATTGTCGTTGAACTCCTTGTATGGGACGTCGGGATGCCTCCATTGGACGCCTAATGGTTGTGGCATGAGTGCAGACTGGTAATAACCCTTATTTTCCTCATCAGTAGAAGGAGGTAAGATCGAGTAAGCATTAATCTGCAAATTAAAGAAATATAATTAGAAAATTAAAATATTGTGACAAGACAACAAATTTGTATAATACCTGATCTCTGGCAAAGAAAGCATTCCACGATCCCCACTTGTCTGCATTTGCTTTTACAAACTTCCACTTAGCAAACCGTAGAAGCGCCTGAGGATTCACGAGGTTGCAACATGCAAGTCCCAACTCCGGAATGGCCTCGTAGGCCCATACCTACAAACACATTAGTGTTAACTCTACAATATCTATATCATAATTTATAAGCCATAGTTTTTAAATTACTATAATACATGTAATGCCCAAATAGGCCCATGAATACTCATCGTGCTCAGGCCATCTCGGTCTCTAGTCCCAGGCATAGCTGAAATGTAGTGTAGTAAACCCTGGTAGGAATAAGCCCCCCACGGGAAAGCATTCCAGCAACCCAAATCCTCCACTAGGACATATAACCACCCCTCAACTAACCGCCTATCATGGTACCCCAACACAAAACACCAACAAGCTAATATGTTGGCGACCCTCAAGTAAAGCAATTGATCCTCACGATGTATAGTACACTCCTTAAACTTCTTAAACAGATCATTTGCTGTCAGTTGCTTATTTTCACAGAATTTTCTAAAAACAGATGATCTAGAATGAACATCATGATCATCAGAACAAGGATCAAAGGACGAGGCCCCAAAACCCAAACCAGTAACCAGTGCAAACTCAGGCACCCCAAAACGAATCACTCTCCCACCAACCAAGAATAACATTGTATTATCATCATCACTCTTAATTTGGTAACTTAAGAGCTCTACTAAAGGAGCGGAAGCACTAGGACCATTATTTTTCCAAACTAAAAGAGAACCAAAGGGTCCTTCCCTAAACTGATTAACCAAGGATTCCCCCCCCCCCCAATGACTTTAAGGTCGATGCAATCCCCTTCAGTACTGTGGTCTTCGTGGTTAAACCACGGAAAATAGGCCTAATCCACTCAACCTACACATATTATTCAACATATTATTAATAACAAGTACTCCAAAGATTTTAATTCAACATTATCGATATTAAAAATATTTCAACATATGATTAATTAGTTCACAGAATTCTACCGTGTTATACAATAATACTCTCATATCACACGCATTAGTTAAATTGGTGTTTCACACCACGGTGTAACGGTTTCCGTTACCATTAATTTAAATATAACTATGGTTATCCATCGTGGTTCACGGAATTCTCCCGTGTTATACAATAATACTCTCATATCACACGCATTACTTAATTAGGTGTTTCACACCACGGTGTAACGGTTTCCGTTACCACTACTTTACAATAAATAAAATTAATAAACGCTAAATATACCTTAATAAGAATCCACAACATAATTAATTTAATCAAAGAATAACATGAAAATTAATAAATGAGTTTAATTTGACCGAATTCAAACTAATCAAACATCTACATTAATTAATTTAATTTGGTCGAATTCAGCCAAATTATACAAGAATAAATTAATTTAATTTGATCGAATTCAACCAAATTATACAAGAATAAACATCCACAACATAATTAATTTAATTAAAACAAAATAAGCATCTAATAGAACCTAAATAAAAAAATAAGGTTTCAATTATCCATAATTTGATTAATTTCGAGTGGTTTTGTGTTTTCCCCCAATTTGATTTTGACCTAATTTTGCCAAGCTTATACCATCAATTATGTTTGGGACCCTAAATTAATCAATCAAACTAATCTAATAACACATTGTTCAACACAATTCAAACTACTCCATGAAATTTACATAAATTTACACATAATTTTTGCAAAATAATTAACCTAAATAATTAGAGAAAAAGAACGAAAATACAAGGTTAAAATGAAATAAAATGGTTGAAACTATATACCTCATTATGGGCGGCCATTGCGTGAGAATAATTTGTGAAGTTTTGGTCGAGATCTACGTCTGAAGTCGAAGTCGAATATAGAGTTCTTCAAGAAGTCGACATCTGAAGCTGAAGTCGAATGGCAAGAAAATAGAATTTTTCCCGTTTTATATTTTTTTTAAAGAAAGGGGCCCGGTCGGTGCCGAGTCGGTGTCAGTTATAAGACACCGACCTCGACACCGACCTACGTGGATCGAAGCCACGTCAGTCGGCATCGGCGACGTCGACCTACGTGGCCTTGATACCGACTGACGTGGCTAAACTATTATTTTTTTAACCTATTGCCACGTTGGTCAGTGTCGAAGGTCGATGCCATAACACTGACGCCGACCAACGTGGCATCGACTCTCTCTCTTTCATTAAAATTTATAATTGACCGACACATTTTTTTAAAAAATTAAGTTCGGATTCAACATTACAATAAATTCAAATATTGACCGACAGTTTTGAATTTCCATCAACATGTCTAAATCGACATGTTTTTTTGTGAAAATAACCAATTTTCACCTCTGAAAAGTGTCAGATTAAGACAGTGGGTATTTCTTGAATCAATATAATGTTTTGGATATTTTTGATATACACATAGCTGAAAGTGGGTATTAATAAATCCCACTCTAAAAAATAATACTTGCTGCCTCACTGTTTTTAAAAAAAAAATAAAATGTATTAGTTTAAAATTCAAACTCATAACTGATTAGATATAGGTGTTTTCATCATTTGTGCTTTGATTCGGGGATATTAACTATCTCATAATTCTAATATTTCAATATTATGTAAATAAAATATAATTGAACCTCCAAATGCTCAAAGTCTGCGTCTGCGTCTGTCATTAAATTAAGAGGCCAAAATTTATCTAGCCATTTTTGATAACTTGTTAAGTTATCTAGCCACAAATATAAAAATACATGTTTTTTAGTTACTTTGCCAATGATTGGAGAGAGAAATTGAATTTTAAAATGTTGTTACATTAATTATTTTTGGATTTATTATCCATTACCCCACTATCTACCCCACTCCTCCACTTTCTCTCTCTTCGTCGACTCTCTCTCTCCACCGTGCGCCACCACCAACCCGCCATTGTTGCCGATTTCAAGCTTCAAACACCCAGATTTCGCACGCCCAACCGGAAAAAAAATCACATTACGTCTAAACGATGTCTGGAGAAGAAGAAAACCCGAACTAAGTAAGTTAAACACCATTTTTTTAGCGATTTTGAGCTTCATATCTCGCGATTTTACTCTGAAAATACATTTGATTTTTCGTCGAATACATGTTTTATTATGTGTATAGAGTTGATTAAATTCATATTTCGTCGATTTATATGCTTAAAGATGACTAGAAATAATTTAGGAATGGATTTTTGCTGCTAGAACTGTAGAAAATCGAACAGGACGCGCGCGCCCTAGGAGAGAGATGACGAGATCTCAACATCATTTTTTTAACATTCGGGAATTAATGACGATGAGATCTCGTTATTAATCTCGATTTTGATATCGAGATCTCGATATCAAAATCGAGATTAATAACGAGATCTCAATTTTTTAAAAAAATTCAGATTTTAATTCTTTTAATTCCCCTTTTATTTACATATTGTATTTTATTTAATTGCAGGTTTGGGAGTGGATCAGGCCCAGTTTGCAGGGCAAAGTCCAGCGGTCGATGAATTTTTATGACCGGGACATTCTCGAGGATATCCGGATTCGTTTGATGAGCTTCGGAGAGGAGAGTTTTGAGTTATTCAGAGATGGACCGTTCGGTCCATTTCTCACTTTTCGGTGGAAGAAGAGCACGATACGTGCTACGTGGGCTCTGATCACCCACGAGATTGAGGTGGAGGGAGCGGAGAACGAGTTGTGGTTTCGGGTTGGTGAAACCAATATTCGACTTGGTGCTGAGGAGTTCTGCTTGATGACCAGGCTGCGGTTCGGAGATTCGGGTTTTGACCCTACAGGAGTTCATGATTCGCCGGAGGATGGTTGTTTATGTTCTCACTACACATCCATTCCTACTGTTGATCAGTTGCATATGGATTTTATGAACACCGACCTGAATCTGAGCGATTCTGCTGATGATTACGTGAAGATCGCTCAGATTCTATTTGTCTACCGTATGCTGATGTGTTTCGATGGGAAGCGACACGTAGACCCCTGGATTTATGCATTGGTGGAGAGACCTCATCAGTGGAGGGCATTCCCTTGGGGCTCGTGGTCCTTCAGTATTTTGCTGCATCAGATGTCTATCATTATCACATCATCAAAGACAGAGAAGGTGCCTTTAGTGCATGTATATGACCCTTTTTGGGTGTTGGAGATAATTGTTTGTAATTTTTATTTTTAATTTATTTAATTTTTAATTTATAAAAGATTATAATTGTAAATTATTTGCATTATTGCGCAGGCATGGTCGTACGAGGCGATCCCTGATCTGGCAGCCGCAGTTGCGATGCGCATTGCGCCAGTGGAGGGTCAAGCGACTCAGCCTCGATGTTTATTTTGGAGACCTATATACATTCGGGAGTCTGACTTCACCACTTTTTTGAGACTGGAGGTAATAAATTATTGTTTATAGTTTTTAATTCTTATATTATAATTTAAGTATTATTTGATTTATGTTTGTTTTCAGCATAACTGCAGTACTACACTGCAGCCGACTGATGATGAGGCCGATTCTGAGAGTTGGCTCAGCTTGAAGAATGCTGAGAACCCGTTGATTCGGAGATTTATACCTTATAGGGGCTTCAAGCCCCGACGATCAGCTTCTCAGCGGCCTTCTGCTAGTACCTCAAGGTCTTCTTCGAGGAGGGTTCCGCAGCAGCAGCAGTCGCCGCCAGAGCATCAGCCCTCGCCACAACGTCAGCCCTTACCACAGCGCCAGCCCTCACCACAGCGCCAACCATCGCCTTTTTCGATATGGGGAGTGGTGGTTTTGAGATTCCAGTCCGCTCTTCTTACGAGCATACTGATCTTCTTCATCGGCGGCGGGCTAAGAAGCGCCCGCAACGTTCTGCATCTGCAGAGCCTCTAGAGGTACTTGTGTTTAAATTTATTTGATTTTTATTTGATTATATTTTACTTATATATTTATATTATCTTTTCAGACTGGACAGCCTCCATGGTACGAGGGGCACGAGATGTCCATGGATGACATGGTGCGATTTGCAGTGCCATTGGCTGGTCAGCTCGTGCAGCCACTGGCAGATACACTTCTTCCACCACTGAGAGATGGGCTCGTGCAGCCACTAGCAGATTACATGATTGTTCCAGTGGCTGATCGCATCATTGATCCAGTGGCACAACGAGATGTGCCACCATTGGCGGAGCAACTTATACAGCCATTAGCGAATTGCATCATTGATCCAGTGGCACAGCGGCTTATTAAGCCATTGGCAGAGACAATGATTGATCCGGTGGCTCAGCGACTTATGGGGCCAGTCGCAGATAGACTCACGGTGCCAGTAGCTGATCGTGTGGGTCAGTATATTGTGGAGCCGGTGGCTTCCAGGGTTACTCAGAGGTTGAATATTTTCATACGGGACCTCGCAGATACACTTCTTTGCCGCCCTCGCCGGAGCCAGAGATGGGCCCCACCATACCCTTATTATTCTGGCCCCACTTTTGGCCAGACTTTTGGCCCGACCACCTCTCAGCCCGTTGGCCCCACCACCTCATCTACTGCGGGCCCCACCACCTCATCCACTGCGGGCCCCACCGCCTCATCCACTGCTGGCCCCACCGCCTCCACTGCGGGCCCCACCACCTCTTCCACTGCGGGCCCCACCGCCCCCTTTCGTGCTCCTAGTGCTAACATGATGAAAGAATATTTATCTTACATGGATGATATCACGCAACAAGTGAGGGTGCCTGAGCAGGGATTGGTTATGAGTAGGGAGCTATATTTCCGACCACTTAATGACCCGAAGGAGAATGTTTCAGAAGATGTAAGTGCATAACTATTAGTTGTGAATTTTTTGATTATCGGCTTTATATTAATTTTTTTTGTGTGATATCAGCTTTTGCAGATCTTCATGAGTATATCACGAGACATGGTTGCCAGAGCTGACAGCAGCTTACTTGAGGACGGTGTTGACCCGGACAGCACTATCATATTAGACCCCTCTTTCTTTGTAAGTAATGAATGTTGAAATTTTTTTTAATTCTTTAATTTTCATTTCATTTTATAATGTATATTATGTGCAGGACTGTATCTTGCTAAAATGGGAAAAAGTCCCAAAGAAAAAATGAGGGAAGGTTGTTGATGATTACGATTGGTGGAAGCCCCATGAAGATCTAGTGAAAGCTGTCCAGGGTAGTGGTGGAATGTCTGGCTTTAGGAGTTGGTACAAGGCCAAACATGTAAGTGACATAGTTTTAGATTAAATTGTTCTATTAGTTTTCATGTTAAGTTTAATTGTGTTGATTTGTATTTTAGGTGATCGGGATTGTCCATCTCTACGAGCACTGGGTCACTGTACGGATTGATCTTCATAGCTGGACCGTTGAGTTATATGACTCACTTTTCTACGCTTTAAATGATCCATCTGACCCAGTGCTCTTTCTGAAGCGGGACATGGAACTCCGACCACTTCTTGTATTACTTCCCCGTGTCCTTGATGCTGCCGGGTACTGGGACAGGGTCGATCCTTCTCGTGTAAGAATCATTGATAATTTTTCTCTGATCAAGGATGTTACTGAGATGCCCATGCAGGTGGATTCAAATAGCTGTGGGGTATATTGTATGATTTTTGTTGATAAGTTCCTACTTAGAAGGAGGAAAGCTCCAGTTAGTGAGCTTACTTATGAGTTTACAGTTCATTATAGGCAGCTTGTAGGTGCTAGGATTGTACATTGGTGTAGAGAAGCAGAAGCTCGAGAAGCTGAACTATTGTAGTACTATTTTCTATTGTTATCATAAATTATGTTTTTATTAATATTGAATTTGCATTTTGGTGTATTTTGTGATTGATATGAACTGCATAGGTGATTCTACTGGATTAAATGGATTTTATTGAATAACAGAACAGGGAAATCGAGATGATACAGGGGAAGTCGAGATCTCGAATTGATTTCGAGATCTCAAAATCAATTTGAGATCTCGACTTCCCCTGGACATCTCGAAATCGTTAATTATGTAATTAATTACAATTAATCTTAAATTAAGACATTATACAGTTTAAACATACATTACTTAACATTTATTTAACACTTTAAAGTTTATTTAACATAATACATTATACATTTGAATCTCTTCATACATAAGATGTTTCTCTTTGAAATGTCCATATCTTATTCATGTTTAAATAGGATGAAGTAGAAGTAGTATAATACAAGGTAAACATCTTAGTAATGAATGAACTATTGCATGTTTCTTTGTTATCGAATAAAAAATGCTTAAATGAATGTTATATGAGTTGATTATCCTCGAAATTTACTGAATTACACATTCAATTAGGCATTAATCACTCAAATCGAGATCTCGAATTGGATTTCGAGACATGTCGAGATAACAATTGAATTTGTCTCGACTCAAACCCTAGAAATCTCGAAATGGTGATTTCGAGATCTCAACATCACGATGTTGAGATCTCGACTTCCATATCGAGATCTCGACGTCATGATGTTGAGATATCGAAATCAATTTGCAATTTTGTTAAAATCGACCTGAATTCGTATACAAACCAAAACACCTAAACAGATCAAACAGGAACTCAAAAATTCGTCCAAATATCAGCCACAACACATAAATCACCAAAACTAATATAAACCAATATACCTTAACAACATCTAATCAATTCGTCATAAGCATGCAAACAAAAATAAAAAAGTGCCACTACTCACTCATATGGTCAACTCTCTCCGGACATTTTCTTTTTGTATGCCCCGTCTGTTGATAGATACTACATGTCTTCGCCCATCGCCTTTGTGGCCCGTCTTGGGGTGGAGGACTGTTCAAATCCTCCTCACCAATGGCGATATAAGCAGTGCAGGCACGTGAGTTGTGACCGGATTGTCGACACCTCCTACATACTTGAGATCTGCGCGTGGTCGAACTCTCAGCACCAGAACGTGCTCTACTCATCCTCGGACGGCCAGCCTGTCGAACTACTATCGGTGGTCTCACTACAAAAGAAGTTACCTCCGATGGGAGTACCCAATCCGATGGATACGGTACATTCATAATGGTGTGATGATATGTCTGTAGCAGAGTGAATTGTTTGTAGTAGTGTGGCACGTACTCTGATATCGGCTGCGAAGTATATCTGACAATCAAAAAATAAGACACACATGTTATAACACTACAAGATATGTGAAATAATGAAAGTACGAATTAACATATTACCTGAGGGCGGCAGCCGCATGACAACATGGAATCAGATCGAGATCGAACTGACGACACTCACACGTTCTATGCTCTAAGTCGACATTGTAGCTCCTCTGTTGCCCTTCCACCTTGTATATGTGTGCCATGGTGGTGCCTCTGACTACAAGTTGTCGCCCATATTCGGACGACTCTGTTAACTTTGTCATAGCTATGTGTGTCAGAGCATGATCTCTAGACCGTGCAGCCGCCCGTCGCTCGTCAAACCATCTCTCAACCATAGCTCTGCAAGTCTCAAGAAGGGCACATATGGGCAATCGCCTTGCTCATAACAAACGAGAGTTGAGGGATTCATCTGCGTTGGACGTCATGAAGCTGAATTGGGTACTAGGGCACTGAGATCTCGACCAACGGTGGACTCCTATATCCAGAAGCCTCTTGTAAGCTCCATCTTTGCTCAGAATCTCCAAAGTAGACATGTGCTTTTGAAATGCATTGTGCCTATAACAGTAGGCTGCATCTCGTAAAACAACACCAACTTGAGGACCGTACCTCGACATGTTATTCGCCAAGTGGTAGTAGCAAATAGCTGATAAGCTCATTATCTTACTCGTTTATCTATATTATTTTCTACTAT
>JAPKLW010000333.1:393631-457965 GCA_026898455.1 Plectranthus barbatus | reverse complement strand
AGATCTCGACATCATCTCGAGATCTCAATTTTGTCACGAGATCTCAATTTCTCTGGGTTTCTCCCTAAGTTCTCTGCGTATTTTTTACGAAGAACAGTCCTAAAATCACTATATTTTCTAAAAAACTAAGATATACAAGTCGTTTCTAAACACATATCATCAATATAATGCATAAAACGAATAAAAATAATGGAAAAACGGTTGAAATCAACATACCTTCGATTTTTGGCTCTCAAAACTCTCTCAACTATCTTCAAAATATTTTTTTGAATGCTTCCTCGTACAATGAAAGCAATTTGTTTGTAAAATGTTTTAATAAATTTCCAATAACTTTGGTTGTTGGAAATAAATGATAAAATAAATATTTCCGAAAATAGAAATAACTTTAATAAAGTTGATTTTGTCTTGTAGCCAAAAATGGAAGAGAGAAAAAGACAAAAGTACAAAGTGGCTATAAAACTTATACTTTTATCGTTGTGGCTATATAACATAGCAACTTATTCAAAGTGACTACTTTTATGTATTCCCACTTAAATTAATTAGAATCGTTCTCAAATTTTATGTTCATACAAAAAGAAGTAAATGTGTAACTTATGAGTTTTTCAAACTCATGACTCCAAATAAATACTTACTATTTTGCATGTGTATTATGTCTATATAAAAACTTTTAAATATTTATACGACTGAATCTCCCTAGGGAAATCAATACCAAATTATGTTAAATCGTGATAATTAAGGGTGAGCATGAGTCAAATCAATTCATTAGCCACTCGAGATTGGCTCGAATAAAAGTTCAAAATTGACTTAATATTAACTGAGCTGGAGGTGAGCTCTGAACCAGATAGGCTCTCGAACTTTATCGATTTTGAATCCGAGTCAAACATGGGTTTGAATTAGGTTCACGGGCCTTATCAAGTTTAGTTTAATTTAAATTATTATCTCTAAATTTATTATTTAATTATAAATAATTTAAAAATTATTAAAATTAGATTATCAAATTTAATCGAGTTGAGCTTAACGAGCTGGAGCTTGAGAATTTGAGTTCCATCTCGAGCCTTGATTTTGTTTTACCAAACTTGAGTTTGGCCAACTTTTAACTCTACTCATGATTACTCTTAATAATAACAAACCAAATACTTTTCTTTGAGAGAAAACAATCAAAAAAATTATAATACAAAGATACACTCCCATAATAAATATAAATCCAATATACAAAATATTCAAATGAAATATTTGGAATCAATCTCTCCTCCAATTCTCTTATTAGAAAAAGAAGTATTGACAAAGCCTTAGATTATGTCTGGTAATGATATTTCCACAATGTCATAGAATAAGACAAAAGTATTTGCCAACGATATGGATCAACTACTTCACCTTTGAGCATTCATTCTCATGACAGCATGTGATTGAGTGCCCAAATTTTTTTAGATAATAAGATATTTTATCTTTATTATTAATAAATATTTAAAAATAATAACAATAAATTATATCAAAATTCATATTTTTTCTCTATAAAATAAACCTAATATTCATACATTTTCATTCACAAACTCAATTTCTATTTTCCCTAGTGTTTCTTCCTTCTAATATCTAGTGTTTTAACTCATGTATTTTTTTATTATCAAGTCAAATATTAAATTTTAAAGAGTATGTAATATTTTATTATAGTTATATATTTTATAAAAAATATATAATTAAGAATTATAAATAATACATATTAAAATATTAATATAAAAATATATCATTTAAGTTAGGTGAATGTCATTTCTAGAATGAAAATTAAGTTGGGTTGTAGATTGTATAAGTGGAAGAAGGAGAAAATAATATTTTATTATTAAATTGAGTTATTAGTAGAGATAGTCACTTTTTCCATGGTGAGTTTAATTCTCATATTTTTGGTTTACTTCATTAAATTTCTTTTTTTTTTTTTAAGCAAATACTCCCTCTGTCCCAAGGGAATTGTCCCCTTGGGACATGGCACAATAACCAATGTAGTGGAATGTGGTAGAGATAGATAAAATTATTATTTTATTAGTTAGTATGTAAAAACTTTTTATTTTAGGTAAGGGGACAATTCGTGTGGGACGGACGGAAAAGGAAAGAGGGACAATTCGTGTGGGACGGAGGGAGTACTTCATTAAATTTCTTACTTCTCATGATTGCACATGATAATAGAATATTTTACTACAGACGACCGACCAATTAACATAGGCCACATCCTTAAAATAAAGAAAGAAATTCTATAAAGGACCACTATCATTGCAACACGTGGCAGTCCAAATAAAAATTAGAAAGAGATGATTGGCTGGGTGATCAATGACAAGTAGTGTTTAGCCCCAAATGATTGGTGGGTGGCGACGGCAATGGGTGACGCACCGGCGGCCGGGTGAGGTGGCGTAAATATAGTGGCTGGGAGGGTAATGGTGGGGCCAGGGCGGTGGTCGAAATGGAATTTGCTTATTTTTCCTTCATAATTCATGGTCGGTTTAGTCTCATGCGCCGATCTACCATTGTGATTTGATATGTCGTCACAAAATCTATACTTTTAATCAACAATTTCATAAAAATTATTTTAATAACAACATTTAAAATTGATTTTCTTCTCTTACTTTTCTATAATATAAAGTTCATATAGATCGTTATTTTTAAAAAATCGAGAATGGGAAAGGAAAGGGCCACCCCTTTCCAATAATAATTAGAGATTATGATTGGGTTTTTATTTATTAAATTAAATAATGAATTAGAAGTGGAGATTATCTACTCCCATTATTTATACTACACTCTATTTCATTTTTTATTTTATTTATTATTTTTATTATTATAATTTAGATTGCCTTTATAAATTCAAACAGTGTTGTTTATTTCATTCAATTAGAATATTTAATGAATTTTAGTATTTAATTTGCAATAAATTTAATAATTCTAATCAATATTAAATTATTAAAATTGATTAATTCACTACTATATTAAATGCAAAATATTCAAATGATACACCAGATCCGGCTTGGTTATTGATAGAGTGAATAGATCCCCCCTTCCCTTATGTTGTTGAAAGAAATTCTTCGGGTAGCGAATCCGGTTTCGAAATGAGGCGTATCATTTCTTATGCGGATTTTCTCAAATTTATCCCAAAGTATTTAACTATTTCAATAAATACCTAAACTATTAAAAATTATTCAAATGTAATCTAAACTTTTTTTTTCCGATTAACGAAAAGCTGATTATATAATGAGATTTTTAAGTTAAGACACTATGAACAATTATAGTAAACATTAAATCCAAAAATGATTTGATATATATTTACATAGCTTTTAATAGTTTGAATATTTATTGAAACATTTGAATAATTTGGGATAAATTTAAAAAATCGCGCATACTTCGAGATATATTTAAACTTTTTACTTTTTTAAAATCATTATTTTCTTAATAAACATACATTGGAACATAGTGTATAATATTTAATTTTTATATTATAATAATAATTTCCTGGCTGTATAAATAGATTACCCAATCACTCTCATCATCATTCATCACTACCAGTGGAAGAAGCAGCTGCAAACTTCTAACACAGTCAGCTTTAAAGCAGAGCAGAGGCAGAGAGGAGCGGAGATGGTTAAGGATGTGGAGGCCGGAGCCACTGAATACGGCGCAAAGGACTACCAAGACCCACCGCCGGCGCCGCTGATCGACCCGGAGGAGCTGGCCAAATGGTCACTCTACAGAGCCGTCATTGCCGAATTTATCGCAACCCTCTTGTTCCTCTACGTCACTGTGCTCACCGTCATCGGCTACAAGAGCCAGAGCGCCGCCGACGAGTGCGGCGGCGTCGGCATTCTCGGCATTGCTTGGGCTTTCGGCGGCATGATCTTCGTCCTCGTTTACTGCACCGCCGGCATTTCCGGTCAGTAATTACTGCGAATTTTATAAATTTAATTAATTGAAGCTAATTTACTGATTACAATTGGGCCGTGCAGGTGGCCACATCAACCCAGCGGTGACGTTCGGGCTTCTCCTGGCCCGCAAGGTGTCCTTGGTTCGGGCCGTGCTGTACATCGCAGCGCAGTGCTTGGGAGCCATCTGCGGCTGCGGGCTCGTGAAGGCACTCCAGGAGTCGTACTACGTTGAGTACGGCGGAGGCGCCAACGGGTTGGCCGACGGCTACAGCACCGGCACCGGGCTTGCGGCGGAGATAATCGGCACATTCGTTCTTGTTTACACCGTCTTCTCCGCCACCGACCCCAAGAGAAATGCCAGAGACTCCCATGTTCCGGTAAGAAATTATTATTATTATTTTTAAAATTTAGTAGTACTAATTCTTGTTGCATCGATCCATTTTAAAATTTAAACTAATGGAGTTTGGTTGAAGGTTTTGGCGCCACTTCCGATCGGGTTCGCGGTGTTCATGGTTCACTTGGCCACAATCCCTGTGACGGGCACCGGAATCAACCCCGCCCGGAGTTTGGGCGCCGCCGTGATCTACGGCAAAGATAAGGCCTGGGATGATCAGGTAGTAATCAAATGAATAGTTTAGTAATTGGTAATTGAGTTGGGTGGAGTGGAGTGGAAGCTTAATTAGTAATGTTTGAAAATGCAGTGGATATTTTGGGTGGGACCGTTGATCGGAGCCGCCATTGCTGCAATCTACCATCAGTTCGTGCTGAGGGCCGGAGCAGTTAAAGCTCTGGGATCATTCCGGAGCTCTTCCTATTAACCAATGCGACGTCGTATTTTTCCTCTTCTCGCACTAGAAATATATAGTGCTACTATTAAGTGATAAAAGTATGTTGTATATTAAAACGTTTTGCTTCATGTCATTTAAGTAGAGGAAAGACATTCTCTCTATTTAAATTATGTATTTCAATTTAAAATATATATATATATATATATATATATATATATATATATATATATCTATATCTATATAATATACTAAAGGAGTTCCAGCTTTTCCCTCCAATTTTTTTGAAAAGCGTGAACATGTTAAATAAATTAATATTATTTCTACAATTATTAAATTATGGTTAAAATATATCAATATATCTAATATATTATGAGCAAGTTGAAATAAAATGTGTTTTTGATAGAATTATTGCATATTAATTTTATTTAAAATTTATTTCATAAATTTATATTCAATAATAATTTAGTTTTACAAAATTATTAAAAATATTGCATAAATGCAATTATTTAGCAAATTAACTTTAGAGTTTTTAAATTGCAAAAATTATTTGAACAAACGACAAAACAAATATGTTTGCAATGTAATTTGAATATTAAAATTCTCATCTTATTATTTTAATTTCTAAACTCATATTATTTTTAGGAATCAATGCATTTAATTTATAATATTTATTTTATTTAACAAGAACCTAACATTTGTACTTTTATAAATGTTAGACATTGAGTCGATAAAATCAACTAACTTAGAAATTAAATTATAATTTTTGGGATAAGATATTTAATTAAAAATATAGACAAATATTGTGAGTTAAATTATAATTTTTAAAGCACTGTTATGTTTGTAAAGTTGACAAAAGTTAGGAGAGTAAATTCAAATGCTTTTATTTTGAGTACAACTCTGAATGAATAATATATGTGGTGATAATTTATTAGACAAGTTTAGTACTTATTTTTTACAGATTTTTGTACAATATGTAATTAGTATTATTTTAAGCTAACTACATTAATATATTCACTGAAACATAAGTTATTATTCAATAAAATATATAATATTATTCTCATAATATTTTAAATTAGATTATTTATATATTATTTTGAAGAGCATATGTTTGCGCAACGCGCACGGGTGTAAATCTAGTAATATACTAAAGGAGTTCCAGCTTTTCCCTCCAAATTTTTTGAGAAACGTGAACATATTAAAAAATATTAAATAAATTAATATTGTTTCTACAATTATTAAAATATAGTTAAAATATATCAATATATATAATATATTATGAGCAAGTTGAAATAAAATGTGTTTTTGAAAGAATTATTACATATTAATTTTATTTAAAATTTATTTCATAAATTTATATTAATAATAATTTAGTTTTACAAAATTATTAAAAACATTACATAAATGCAATTATTTAGCAAATTAACCTGAGTTTTTAAATTGCAAAAAATATTTGAAACAAACATGTTTGCAATGTAATATGTATTAAAATTCTCATTTTATTATTTTAATTTCTAAACTCATATTACTTTCAGGAATCAATGCATTTAATTTATAATATTTATTTTATTTTATAAGAACCTAACATTTATAATTTTATAAATATTAGACATTGAGTCGATAAAATGAACTAACTTAGAAATTAAACTATAATTTTTGGTGTAAGATATTAAATTAAAAATATAGACAAATATTGTGAGTTAAATTATAATTTTGTAAGCACTATGTTATGTTGGTAAAATTGACAATTGTTAGGTGCGTAAATTCAAATACTTTTATTTTGAGTACAACTCTAAATGAATAATATATGTGGTGATATTTAATAGACACGTTTAGTACGTTATTTTGATATATTTTTATACAATATGTAATTAGTACTATTTTAAGCGAACTACAATAATATATTCACTGAAACATAAGTTATTAATCAATAAAGTATATAATATTATTACCATAATATTTTAAATTAGATTATTTGTATATTATTTTGAAGAACATATGTTTGCGCAACGCACACGGGTGTAAATCTAGTATATGTATATATAGGGAGCGGATCCAGTGAGAAAACTCTTAACGTGAGAAAGTGAGAAAGATGCTTGATTGCATTCACGGCATTGCTTGATTGTATTCATGTCCTTGCTTGATTGTGTTTTAGTTGTTGCTTGATTATTTTGTTGCTTGATTGCATTTTAGTTGTTGCTTGATTCAATATCAACCATTGATTTTTTTAAATCTGATGGACATGATTCATTCTTTTTTCTCACGTGGGGATTTTTTTTTACATGATACTTCCTCTATATATATATATATATATATATATATATATATATATTTCAATTAATGGTTGATATTGAATCAAACAACAATTAAAACGCAATCAAGCAACAAAATAATCAAGCAACAACTAAAGCACAATCAATCAATGTCGTAAATGCAATCAAGCATCTTTCTCACTTTCTCACGTTAAGAGTTTTCTCACTGGATCCGCTCTATATATATGATTACAACTCTATATATATATATATATATATATATATATATATATATATATATATAACACCCAACACTGTTTCAAAGCTCTCAATTTGTTTTTTCCTTAAAATGTAATTGCAAATTACAAGAATATATGTATTATTCAAAATATGAATAATTAAGAGTCCATACATAGTCCCTTTAGCCTAGAAAAGAAAATTATTATTTTGCATAGATGTTTTAAATATAAAAAATGTGGGATCAATGGTCCACAGTCTAATAGACATGGATCATATTGGAATTTAATTGTCAAAATCTTTTGACCGTCCCATTTATATTTTCCTTTGAATTCTATAAGCACAAAGTTTTATATGTAATTAAATAAACATAAATTTTTATTACAAGTTGATTTAGTTTTGATTGAAGTTACAATTTCACGGGTTCTATTTCTATTCTTTCTTTCAAACTTTATACTTGAAGATTCCTTTGAGTCTTCAATGAAATTAGGCTTCTTATTGAACTTAGTCTTGAATTTTTATAACATCACCTTGTTTTTTTTTAATGCTTTTTAAATAAAATAAATTAATTTAAATCATATCCCACTAAGATGTTTGTATTAAAACTTGAACATTTTAAACCACTTAAATTCTAAGTCGGGATATTTTTACCTTATTTTTAGATATTTTTTAGATTTCTTGAAGAATTTGTTCTTGCTCTCTTGAATTTAAAGTTTGATCTTCTTCTTCAGTATTTAAGGATTTGATAACATATCTTGAGGGATGAGAAGTTTTCATCCAAATCAAATATTAGAATTGACTTCATTTCATACCAAAAACATGTAGAACATCTTGAACATTCGTCAAAATTCCTTAAATGTTACAAGATTACCTTCAATACTTAGAATCAATTTTTTAAAGAGAATTCTTCAAGTCTTGAACCCTTCTAAATTTTCACATGCAAACTTGATTTCATTTCATTCCTTGAGATTCTATTCATTAAAAATTGGAGAGTCAAAAGAGAGTTTTGACAGCACAATTAGATTGCCTCTCAAAGCTTAACACATGTCACATTCTCATCGGATAATAAATTAACTAACAATTTTTTTAATTTAGGAATTAATCCTTTTAAATCCCTTTAAAAAGTTACTTTTTTTTTTACAAAAAAATATAATTATTTATTTGAGTACACGTGTCATGAGTAGATTGGTCATTAATCTTTTACGTGTAGAAATGAAGAATTCTTACAAAACAAATAATTACAAATTGATGCAATCGTGGGCATAGGAATTTATAAAGGCCCACTAAATTGGTCATGAGCCGGCCCAACATGATAAATCACTCCGAAAACCCATCACTTTTTCTTTTCTTTTTTTTTTGGGGTAATTTCATTAAGTTATAATAAAATGAAGATTACTTTTCTAAATTTAAAATGAGATAGATGAAAATTAAGTTCAATGAAAAAAATTGGAAAGGATCATAACTCTTAATTTATATGATTTATTGATTATCTTAAAGAAACGCATCCAATAATTTTTTTTCCTATATTTCCTTTTCTTTTTCCTTTTTGGGGTGTTAGGGGAACAAAGAGTGGTAGGAGTTTTTTTTGTTTAAATATTTAAATCGTAAATTTTTAGATTTATTTAATAAAAAAGGTTTTTTTATTTTTTCATTATTTTTTTACTGTATTGTCGTAAGCTATACAAGCTAGATCTCATTATTATTTGAGTAATTTGGATAGCTATCCCCATTAACTTTAAAAATTTATAAAATTTTATTCCACATTTTTAAATATATAGATTGAATTATATCCTTTACTATGTTTTTATTATGTAATTTTATCACGATTCATATTTTAAGATCATTTCTTCGCCACCTAAACAATGAATTGTTATGTCAACAACCCACATCATCTTTAACATATAACGTGGCAGTAATTAACTTCTTTTTCTTAAATTGTTCAATAGATATTTTTAAATAAAAAAATTTTAAATTTTAATTTTTCATGTAAATATTTTAGTTTAAATAAATATTATAAAGTCGTTTTAGTAATTCAACTCATAATTTTTTTCTTTCACCCTCCTCGATAGATAATATAATACACGTCTCATTTTTATCTTATTCAATAAATATTACAATTCTCACTTTCATCTTCATATTTTTAGTTAGATTTATCATATATGAGGAAGATCACTTGTTTTAAAAATAGTAAAGCATTTTTTTTTTTTTTTATATATATATATATATATATATATATATATATATAGGGAGCGGATCCAGTGAGAAAACTCTTAACGTGAGAAAGTGAGAAAGATGCTCGATTGCATTTACGACATTGCTTGATTGTATTCATGTTGTTGCTTGATTGCAATGTTGCTTGATTGTGCTTTAGTTGTTGCTTGATTATTTTGTTGCTTGATTGCGTTTTAGTTGTTGCTTGATTCAATATCAACCATTGATTTTTTTAGATCTGATGGACACGATTCATTCTTTTTTCTCACAGGGGGATTTTTTTTTACATGATCCCTTCTCTCTCTCTCTCTCTATATATATATATATATATATATATAGTTGTAATCATATGTGAACCACCTCTTAGATGAGAGATAAGAACTATCAATCAACCCTTAATTTATTAAGATTGATGGCTAGGATTAAATCTTATATTAAATTTAATAATTAGAGGGCAATATTGGTAATGTAAATATGCACTTCAAATATTTCCATAACAACTCCCTAATTTCATTCAATGATGATTTTCCATATCTTTTTTTTTTTTTTTATGTATTACGAAGGTGTGAAGGTTGTGTTGAGATACGACAGATTGTGGTGCTTTGATTCTGGCCGCCGCCATTGAAATTGACATTCATCCTGCAAACCTTAAAAACTTTGACAACACTCCCTCGCCGCCCTTCACCTTCAGCGACCTTGTTAACCTTTGTTTCTTTCTATAATTTGTTCAAGGGATTGACCACCCTTTTCAGATATACATAAATATTGATTGATTGGTGATGTGTAGCAAGCGACAGAGGCGGTGGCGATGTCGAAGGAGAAAGAGTGGGAGAAAATTGAGATACGTTCAACATACATGTGATGTGTTGATGAAAGAATTCTTTAAAAAGCGAAGAAGGCCCCGCAGCGGAGGAGGCTTTCCACACAAGTAAGAACCAGTTTCATGCAGCCATCGTCGACAGATTCGCGGTTCTGGACGATGATGTGAACCCTGATTTATACATTGACAAGATAACTGGAGTTGCTTGATTGATATTTTATAGAATAAATTTCTTTATTTTCATGTTTGAGTTGCATTACATAAGCCTGCATACTTGCAGTTTTTAAGCATGTATACTTGCATATATGTTCTGTGATTTCTACCGACTGCCGACGATCATTTTGGTTATTTTTAATATTAATTATTTTTCAAAACTTTTTAGTTTTGAATTATTGCAGATTTTACGCCTGTAAATGTGCAGTATAACAATATAATAGTTGCAGTACTCTGATAATTTGAATTCACATAAAGAGTTTTGTTAATATTAGTTATTTTTCAAAAAAATTCTATTTTGAATTATTGCAGATTTTATGCCTGTAATGTGCAAAATAAAGATATAATAGTTGCAGTATTCTAATAATTTGAGTTCACATAAAGAGTTTTGTTAATATTAATTATTTTTCAAAATTTTTTCTATTTTTAATTATTGCAGATTTTACGCCAGTAAATGTGCAGTATAAAGATATAATAGTTGCAGTATTCTGATAATTTGAATTCACATAAAGAGTTTTGTTAATAATTATTATTTTCAAAATTTTTTATTTTGAATTATTGCATATTTTACGCCTGTAAATGTGCAGTATAACGATATAATAGTTGTAGTACTCTGCTAATTCCAATTCATATAAAGAGTTTTTTAATATTAATTATTTACAAAACTTTCTCTATTTTGAATTATTGCAGATTTTACACCTGTAAATGTGCAGTATAACAATATAATAGTTGCAGTATAACAATATAAAAATATATATAGATACCTAGATTTAGAAGGAAAAAAATGTGTGTTGTCGACTGCATTTTTAATCATAATGGAAACAATTCCAATAAATGAGCAGAAAAATAAGAACTAGACTTAACGCAGTGATTTCGGAGTTGTTTTTTTGCCGGCCGCTGGTGGAGAAAAAACAATTTTTCAGCAACTAAGGGTTGTATTGTGGAGAAGAAGAGATTTGGTAAAGTAACAACACTAAATGCGGTGGATGAAAATATGTAATTAATTCAAATAGATTTACTTAATTTAAAACTACCATATTTAATGCATAACTGCTCCTAAATTCAAGCTAAAAGAATCGTGGGTAAGATATAGTTATTTGCAAATTTACCACCTAACTCTTTTATGCAACTTTTTTGTTCTTTAATTGCAGCGAATTTTTTCAGATTCAAAATTAAATCTGCCACATTAATTTTATTAATCAAAGGGTAAAATTAAGTTTTATTTCACATCTAAGAGGTGGTTTCCACCCTAGTGCACCTCTATATATATATATATATATATAATTTAAAACAAATTGACCCTTTCATTTTAAGAGAAATTAGAATTATATTAATTTTGACTATATCTATATAAATATATGTGCGTGTATAGCATGTAGACACGCATAAAATAGTTATTTGGTAGAATTCGAATCTTGGATTATGACAAAGCACAAATGATGAGAAATAAAGCCAGGAAGAAATTATCATTATTTTCCCAATTATGACATAATATAATTAAAAAACTACGATAAAAATATTTATTATGGCTATACAGATATCCAAGTCTTATGCACATTTTCAATCGTTTTTTTTTTTTTTTCCACTCTACATACTAATTCTGTAGAGTTATATAATAAAAGATGAAAGAAAATGATATGAGACTCAAATTAATTGTATAACCCTAGTAAATTCAGATCATCAAAGAATATATTATTTTTATCCTCGTTCTTAGCTAACTATCTACATAAACTCGACTTAAAAGTTCATAATTTGAGTCACTCTTTTTTGAATAATATCTCAACATCTCATGGGTTTTTATAATTATTATTTACTTTACTGCTGTAAAATAAAAATAAACATATGAGCTAGAAATCAATTGACTTAAGAATATTTATAATTTTGATAAACTAAACTAGTTAAGTCAGTAATTAGTTATAAATGAGTAAGTCAAGACTAGCAAGTTAGAGTGAGTAGTCTAGACTAGCAAGTTAGAGTGATTACAAAGATGTAATAGTGTATAGGTACATTGAGATATAATAGAATAGGGATCACTCGACCAGTCGAGAAGCATTCAGATAATGATGTGAAGACTGAAACCTCAATGCAATCAAGTGAGAAGAAATCTCAACTGATAAAGTTTGGAAATAGACAAAAAGACAGTAATAACTCTCATAAAGAGTTATCTTTTAATCTTTTCTAGCTTGTTTAAGATGTTATTTTAATAAGATTTGTCCTAACTTTAAGTCTTTTGTTGGTTTATTTGTATCTTCGTTGCATTTATGCTTTATTTTGTAATTAATGTCTTTGTTGTAAAACTCGGCCTGGGCGGCCGAGTACTCGCCGCCTAGGCGCTGGGCGGCCCTTGCCGAGCCGAGTAACCCTTACTCTGTCCTTCTGGGCGGGTTTTTCTTAGTCGGTGAGTACTCGGTGAGTACTCGGGCTGGGTGGGCGGGCTCGGCGGAGGGAGTACTCGGCTTGGGCGGCGAGAGTACTCGGCCTGGGCGGAGGTTAGGCGGTAATTATATAAAAAATCTAATTTTTTCCCTTTTTTTGCAAAATCACATACTCGTGTACCTCCTCAAAACCTCAACACCAAATTTCATAAGAACACTCCCCGCGCTCGTCATGGGCGTGCCAACACCGTTTTGTCTTGCCTCGCCCCTTTGTTTACTTTTTTTTTCTTTCTTACATTAGTCTATAACAATATAAAAAATGTACGTAAATTGAAGTTTAAATTACTAATTTGTCTGTTGTGTGCTTGAATGAAAAAAAATGATAACCAACGTATTGAATGTGTCCTACATTTATTTATGATGTTTGGTACATATTAACTATAGGGATGTAAAACGGGCCAACCCGTCGGGTTTCGGGCTAACCCTATCGGGTTGCGGGCTATTCGGTCCGGGTTGAATCGGGCTGGATTTTTTTCGGGCTGAAAATTTTTGACCCTAACCCTAACCCTCCGGTTTTCGGGCTAACCCACCGGGCCGACAAGATATACGAAATTATTCATACACAAATAATCTTTAAAATAATATGATGACCGCTAAAAGCCTAAAATAAAATTAAAAGGAGAAAATAATATTAAAAGCATAAATAATATGATTGTTTATTTTATTATGAGTAGTTTTACTGTATTGCATTTTGTTTGCTATTTTTTTAGTGCTTTTTAATTTGTATTGTGTTCTATATAAGTTATTAATTTGTAGGTTATTTATGTATTTAGTTTATTTTTATTTTTTTACTTTAAGATAATTATTCATATTTACATAATTAAAAAAATGAAAAAAACAAATGTATGAAAAAAAATTACAAGCAAAAACATAATATAAGATACAAGTAAAGAAAAGAAAAAAGAGATTTTTGTTAAATTAAAAAAAAAAGAAGAAGAAGAAAAGAATGTTTATCTTAAAAAGTAAATTTTTTTAAAGAAACAGAGGTGGCTGGTGAGATAGTATGTGAGAGGTGAGAATTAATACAAATAAAAATATTTATTAAAAAAAAAAAGAAATAGGATAATAAAATAACAATTGACAGCATGCATAATAAATGTGTGTGGAGGAGGCGGCCTTTTTCATGAAAAGACTATAAAAAGCTTCCCAAAAGCCCTCTGCTTTTATTTCTTTGTCTGCCATTTATTCCCCTCCCCCTTCAAATTGTTTTACATTCCCTCTCTCTCTCTCAAATGAATATTTTTATAAAATTAACATGGGACCGACGGGCTGACCCGCGACCCGCCGGGTCCAGCCCGACTGGCCCGCGAGCCCGGCGGGTTCAGCCCGGTCGGTCCAAAATTTTTTCGGTTAAAAAAAAATCGGCCCTAACCCGCATTTTAGCCCACCGGTTTCGGGTCAACCCATCGGTTTCGGGCTTAATTGACATCCCTAATTAACTATGTTTTATTTTGTTAAAATGCTTGAATATTCGAAATAAAAGAAAAAAATAATAAAAATAGTTCAATTATCTAAAACCGCCTACTCCCCGCCTAGACCGCCTAGGCGCTAGGCCCCCTTCGGCGCTCAGAAACCGCCTAGCAAGTTTTACAACATTGATTAATGTTGGTCCCGAGATCAGAGTACGTAATATGCAGCGGAAGGAAAATATAAGTTGCACTTGTTCTCCTAAATTGACAGTAACTTAGTTTAGGGTATTGAAAGTCGTTAAGCTTAGACCTGACGTTATTAAGTAAGTTTCACATAATATACACCCCAATACTTGGACAAGTATTGAAGGTTTGAAACTCAGTTTTGCGAAACTAAATAAAGACAAACTTAAATGAAAGCAGTAAAGAACAATGATATTTTATAGTGGCTCGGATAAAAAAATCCTACATATACTCTTCAGACACTTGGTCTGGATAATAACTAAGTAAAATACAAGCCTCCTTACGATCTATACACAATCCGTCGGCACTCCGTCCTTCGGCCTGCTGTGGTGACTCGCCTAGGAACTCCTTGTACACTTAGCCTTCAGGTTGAAGTGAGAACGGCACCCCTAGCCTTCTTCTTGGTGGTTGGATGTTTGTTGTTCTTCCCAGAACTCAGGTGGTTGGCAAAAGCCCGTGAGAATCAGAATCCCAGAGTAGGAAACTGACTGCTATGAATATATCTTAGAAAGATATATTCACCAAAGAATTAGCTTAAGTTGTAAAGCTTCAGCCTCATGCTAAGAGAGAGTAGCACGGAGTAACAACTTGAGTCAGGAACTCAAGTCTCGTGTATGGAAATACGGAAACTCAGAGAGTTTTAGCAGAGTGGTAGCTTAGCTATATGCTCTTTGTTGTGTGGAATTCGTAACCGTTTAAGGTTAAAGGGCAGACCTATTTATATAGGAATCGTTGAGCATTTTGAATTTCTGCCCGTTAGACACATTAATCCAGTCGTTAGACTCATGGAAAATGTCATCCAATCATAGCCCATACTATAGGTCTGCTCTGCTTTGCTGTGTCAGTGTACTTTTCACTAACTTTGCATCAGATTAAGTTTCAGTCTGAGGAACCCAAGTTTGGATAACCTCGTACTGACTTTTACTTAGGCATGAATATGCCAAAGTCTAACCGAGCTTGGATGTCTCCGAATAGCTCGTGCTTTCAAGGTAGAGGCTCTTATACTGACTTCCCATAGTCAGTATAGCTAGCCCTCATACTGACTTCCCATAGTCAGTATGGTGAACCCTCATACTGACTTCTCTTAGTCAGTATGGAAAACCCTATACTGAGTACCTAAACTCAGTCTAGGTTAAGGCCATACTTGGTGAAAACAAAGTTTCAAGCACGTACACTTCTTCAGTTCTAGAGCATTTCCTATGCTCGGTTTTCAACCACTAAGTTCTATTACAACTCGATTGATCCTATACAAGGATTACAATTTTAGAACTCTAGAAACTGAAAAACTGACTAAGATGGCTTTTACAACCTTTGCCAAAACATAAAAAGTAAGGAAGAATTTTTCTAAAAAAAATCCTAACAGTTAATCTAGGTTTTAATAAGTTTTTGCAAGTTTTTGTGAAGGTTTTCCACCTAATTCGAAATGCTAAAGCTTTTCAGTAGCACATTGGCCAAGAGTTGTGCTCGAGCTTGGACGTCGCAATGAAGTAATCTGGAGAAGATATTTTTCGGGACCACTTAGGGACAAAGATCAAGCACTTTTTGGATCTTGTCTGCCGATGAGGATAGGTGTCAATATGCGAGCCATGACAGTGTTTGAAGAGCTGAAAGGTGCCTCCACGTGTAAGAATCTGAGATGGCAAATGATGATCAATAGAAGGAATACAAGTGAGAAAATATCAAGAGAGGGGACAACGATTTTAGACAAGACATGCGAGCTGAAGAAAATTATTCGGAGGAAGGTGGATAGTGTGCATCAGGAGCAAGGAGTTCGATAGTCTGCTGATCATCATCTGCACATTTTGTTTTCATTGTTAGCTTTTTGTAATTTGAATCTGAAGATGGTGCGCTCTCTTTTGTTTTACATTTGAACATGAGCTAAAATACTTTGCACTTGGGTTGTGGAATCTTTATTTGAACTTGAATATATGTTAATGTTTGGTTTAAATTGAATCTGAGTTTGTTTATGATTTCGGATCATTTAATCTCTTGAGCACGACAGTGAGTTGAGATTTATCACCTATTGAGACCGAAAGGATAGATAGGCCGAGGAAATCATAAACAACCGCATTTGTTTCAGAAGCATATGGATGATTGTGGCTCATTGTTAACCCCTATTTAGGATTTTTGCGTTTGAATATCATCTCAAGCATAAGCATATGTTGTTTGGTAGGAGAATGAAGATTTAGTGGAGTGACAACTTACTAGGCATATTGTGTGTGGTTTTAAGACTTAGAGGATTGCGAGACCTATGTTTTAGCATATAAGATAGTAAGAACAAAGACTTTCCATAACCCGAGTGTGTTTTACATCTTTATTTTTACATAGTTGGAGTTTGCATGATCATTTTGTAGCAGGAAGAGTTATTACTTTTATTTGCTCAACTTGGTTTTATTGTTTATGCGTATTTACATTTTTAGTCAAAGTTCATAACACATCAAACCTTATTTACGAGCAATTTCATGTGCACAACTCATATATACAATCTCTAGGGTTCGATATCTGGTCTTTAGGACTATATTACTTGTTGATTGCGTATACTTGCGCATAGTTCTGTAGATACCCTGCAGAATACAACAGGCGGCAAAATTGAAAAGATTTGGAAAAGGAAACTAGGGAGATTGAATGCATGGCTACCTTGTGTTGTAGTATGCATGAGTTTTGAGATAAGTTGAGAAGTGGAGATCGGGCATTCTGGAAAAGAAAGCAACCACACAAAAGAGTGTTTCACTTATAGACTCGTGTTCAGGTGTAAATCTGATCAGTCGTGCCACGTGTTATGGTAGTATTGATGGGAAGGATAATAGCGGTTTTTTTGTTAAAAATCAAAGTCATCATCGTTTAGGGTTTAGCAGCTAAGCTCAGTTCATGTTTCCGAGTTTTTAGTTTTTCTGTGAAGTTAGAGAGAGAAGCAATTCTTGTAATATTCAAAGCTTGATTAATAATATCACACACAATCCTCCCGAGGACGTAGGCATTAGTGTTGAACCACGTACATCTCATCTTATCTCATTATATGCTTCGTATATTAGTTTTTTTAGGTTGTTTGAGTTTCTAGTACCTCTGATCCTAACAAAGTGGCGCAAATTGTGGAAAGGATTAAGCAGAGTGCAAGATTCATCTAAGGTGAAGGAGGAGATCACCAGAAATTGTGTTGTTCATGCAGTATACCAACATTAAAGCAAGTAAGTTAATCTATTGATCTATTCTTAACAAAGTAAACTGCGAATAAGATCACTCTGTGTCTTAAGGTTTTCTGTGAAGATTCTGTAGTACGTGGGGAGTTGTTATTTCTGAGTTGGGTTTATAAACTGCAAACTGATTACTATGATAAGGATTTAAGATGGGATCCACAAGGTATGAAATTGATAAGTTTACTGGAAGTAATGATTTTGGGTTGTGGAAAGTCAAGATGGTGGCTATTCTAACCCAACAAGGGCTCGATGAAGCCATTCTTGAGAGTGTTGCGGTGACCACTGATGATAATAAGGATCAAATTACAAAGATGAACAACAAGGTAAGAAGTACTATCTTCTTGAGCCTTGATGACAAGGTTTTGAGAGAGGTTGCTAAAAAAAACTACTGTAACAGTGGTGTGGAAGAAGCTGGAGTCCCTTTACATAACAAAGTCACTCGCCAATAGGTTGTATTTGAAGGAGCGCCTGTATACATGCAAGTTCTTGGAGGACAAGAACCTTGTGGATCAGATTGATGAGTTTTTCAAGAGAGTGGATGATCTAGAGAATATTGGAGTGAAAAATGGTGACGAGGATAAGCAATCCATCTCTTGAATGCCTTACCAAGGTCCTATTCCAACATTAAGGACACAATGATATATGAGAGAAGTGGTACCATTATTCTAGATGAGGTGTTATCAGCAATCAAGGGGAAGAAGATTGAGAAGATGACTGATGGTCATGCAAATGATGACAGGGTACTGGGCTCTTTGTCAAGAGAGAAAAGAACAATAAGTTCCAGAAAAGAAATACTGTGAACTTCAAGAATAACACTTATGAGAATCCCTCATTTGATCAAAGAAGGGATACAAGGTAGCTCAACTTCTAGAAGAAGGCAAGCGCATTCACTCCTCGACCAGATCTAAAGCCTCAAGGGGTTGTGACAGACACCCGATCATGCAACTATTGTAAAAAGTAAGGTCACCTCATTAAGGATTGTCCCATATTGAAGTTAAAGGGGCAGTACAACCAAGAAATGAATGCAGTCAAGACAGCTAATGAGAAAAGTGATTGATCACTAAATTTTTAATGATACTATAGTTTAGTGGCAAATTAAAATTATCGGTCCCACAAAGATTGTATAAACGAATATCCTACATACTGAAACATAGTTTTTCGGTTTATTGTCCAAGTAAATAGAATTTTGAAAAGGATTTTTATAACTGAAATTAAATTTGCAAGAAATTAAATCAAAACAAGAAATAAACCAAGTTTTCAAACAATAGAGAAAAGTTTAGATTCCAGGGCAAGTTCATATTTTGGATAACATGCAAGGAAATCAATCGATCAATTAAAAATATAGATTAAGGTGGAACATCAGAAAAATATTACAAATTCCAGGGTTTGGCAATTCATAAAGTGGATTATCAATTTCCTATATCCTTTCGGTCTCTAGAAAAATTAATAACTCCCAAAAATATTATATTAATTCATATGGATTAAATTCTTGTTTTCAGACACAATAAAAGTCCATATTATCAATTCTTAAATCCATTAATTAATTTTCACTTTTCAGTCTCAAATTCATTAATGATGAAAACCTAATCAAATGGCCAGTTTAAGCAAATTAAGAAAGCGCAAGAATTGATAAACCAATTAAAGATATTGATCGATTCGATAACCTAAACATGCATCCAAGACAATCACATAAACCCAAGAATCTGATTAAAGGATTACCTACATATATTCATATTAAACAAATATATGAAATGATAAAACCTGCAAATGTTCTTCATAAATAAACAATCGAATTGAGTACAATCTTGAGAAATATTGCTCCAAGTCTTCAATCCAAGTCGAAAATAATAGAAGAACAATAAAAATTATAACTCTAGGTCTAAAAAGTGGCATGAATGCCTAAATTCGCCAAAATCCAACTATATATACTAAGTTCAATTAATTAAACATGGAAAATAATGATAACTTAAGGAAATCCTCCTAAATAGCCCGTGTGTCGATCGACAGGGCATGTGTCGATCGACACACGGCTCCCATTTCAAACTCCTTTGCTCGCCTGTCGATCAGCCTCCTTGTGCGCCATGTCGATCGACACGGCGGGTGTCGATTGACATGCGCATTGCATGTCAATCCAGGCCCTGCTCATGACACCAATCTCCAATTAATTTCTGTGTCAACCGACACACCTTGTGTCGGTCGATACTGACGCACGGCTGGAAACTGCAATCTCCACACTTAGTTGATTTTACACTCCAAAACCTGCATTTTTCACCATGACAAGCAAACCAAACATAAAACAACACGATACAAAGAAAACCAAGTAAACACACAATAAAATCATCAAAACATCCTAAAAATCCATTGATAAGTGAACAAAATAACACACTTATCAACTCCCCCAAATTTTAACTATTGATCGTCCTCGATCAAATCACCAAAAGAAATTTAAAGTCATGCAAACAGAGATGTGCAATGCCTCACAAGACTCATCACAATCTAAGTACACTCTCATCCAAAAGATAATGCAATCAAAATCCAATCAAGATCATCAAAGTTTCGGGAAGAACCTCACAGATAGAAAGAATTTTCACAATCACTCATCACTCAAGTGTTTAGGACATGTGTTCACACTCAATTCAAAGTAATACAGTTTTCTTAACCATAAGTTTGGAAATTTTCTCATCTCTCCACTGCTTAGAAAGTAAAATGACTCGGTGAATCAAAAAAGTCTTTATTTTGGTTGTAATGGAGCTTTCCTAGAAGGTAGGTTGTTTTAGGCTTAGTGACAAACACACTTATGATTTTCACATCTTCCCAACTCTCAACTTCCCACATCACATCTATTTTCTCAAATCCCTCTTTTCTTCATTTTTTTCTTTCAACACATGTTCACCTTGTGAACTTATTTCACAACAAACTCTTTTTTTTTTCACAAACAAAACCCATTAATCAACAAGGGGGTAAACTTTTCTTTCTTTTTTTTTCAAGTCAATCTCAAGTACATGAGCATTCAAATATTCAAATAATCCACACAACTCTTATTCTAATCCACAATTGACTCACCAGAACACTACTTATATCAAGAAAAGAATTTTCAGGCTCAAAGTGGCTAAGAAAAGAGATGCCTAAGATCATCTTCACCAATTTTTACATCAATATAGTCTCGAGAGAGAAATAAGCCACATTCTAGAATCCAATTGCAAACTTAATAACCCATGAAAGGAAATCAGACACAAATCTCACTTAGGTTATTTTGTTCTTCCCTAACAGTCATCAAATCCAAACCAGATAAATCAAGCAAAATCAAGAATCAGAGAGCAACTTATCATGCCATATTCTCCTATCATCGGGTACTCCTCATGCAATCCTAATTATCTCAATTCCAATGCAGATCAATCATCAATCAACAAATTCCATAGATAAGGGATGAACAATACATAATCACAAGTTACACTTTAACAGATTTTGAACCTAGAAAATAAATACAACTGAAAACAAATACATCGAAAATGACTGAACTAGAACATATAAAACTGAAAGGAAACAAAATACACGGAAAGAACTAAAATACACGGAAATAAATAAAAATAACAAGATAATTGATAAAGGATTCCATTTCCACAAGTCATCATCCCCCCAAACTTATTCAATACGAAGGAAAGAATAAGTTTGAAAGTCAGCTTGTAGGAAGGGAATCTGGACCTCAATCATGGCGGAAAAGATCTCGACTGGGCTGCTACTGCCGCCTATAGTACCGGAGCACTGGATCAATATGAGTAAATAAGTCCTCCATCCCCATCGCGGCGGTGTGCTCGACTTGCTGAGTCTGAATGCCCTACAAGGTGGTCTGGATGCCCTGAAGAGTGGCATCATGTTGCAGCTGATGCTCGTGCACCTGTCGTAGCAGATCCCTCAAACTGGCTGAAACTGCGGCCTACTCCTGCATCAGATGAAGAAACTGCCCCCAGTCGGGGGCACTGCTCGAAGATCCTGCACCGTCATAATAGGTGGAAGCGCCACCCCAGCCCCGTTGCTGAAAGGCTGCTCGGTCTAAAAGGGGGGCCTCATCTCGGGACTGCTCCTCGACGGTCTGTCGCTCTGCCCAGCGCTGGCGGTCATTCCACAGAGCGACCTCCTTCTCATGGGTCAGTACCTGCTGGTCGGACGGAGTGCCCGGGCGGTGCGCCTATCTGGATGTGGGGGGTCCTCCTCTTGAATTCTGGGTCCAGTCCATGTGCACCTGTGTATGCATAAACCAGTTGTCATGGAACTCAAGGTCCGTGACATGAGTCAGCTCAGTGCTGGTAGAAGAAACCTGTCGCCATTAGATAGACGCAGGTAGAAGTCACCCCTATGACGAATGATAAACCGGTACTGCTCTAGGTGGTTGGTGATCAAAGTTCGGAGACCACCAACTGGGGTGAAGGCGTGGACGGGAATCCCCACATGCTCGGCGATGGGAGTTAAAAAGCCCCCACACCAGAAATTGCCCAGTAAGACAATCATTTGCCGCTTCCAGTTCTCCATAACAAAAGCGGCCAAACTGATATGAACACTATTTAGCATGGACCAGATGCAGAAGATCTCACTAGAGCGGGCCTTCCCACTCTCGTTCCAGCCGAAGACAGAAACCCCAAAGCATTTTTGAATATACCTCAAGACGGGATTGTTGATCGAAGTTGCTTTGATGCGGCCCATTAGGTCTCTTACCAGAAAAAGGAATCGCTGAATATGTGCCGCATCAAAGTTTGCAGGATCGGTCTGAACAGTAATGGAAGGCCAGAATGTCTCGATTTGGAACTCCTCCGGTATGTGGTACAAGCCCTCTAGCTCACACCCGAATATAGTGTCCAACTCGGTGGGGAAAGGTTGTACCGCACACCTCGGAGCTGAAACTGGATGCCATTCGGTTCCACGGGGTGTGGTCGAGGCGGCTTGATGATATGTAGAGTGGTGAAGAACTCCAGCATAAGGGGTCAAATGGTGGGCCAGAACTGCTGGATAAAGTGCCCCCAGCCGCATCTCTCAAATAGTCGCTGGACATCTTCGGCGATCCCCAGCTCCGCCATGGCCTCGGCATCTGGATATTGCGTCGGGCATATCTTAAATCCCTGAAAGTGAGCAAACCATCTGTTGTGGTCGAGCATGGCAAACTGAGGGGCCCATCCAGGAAGCTCCTTAGGGACTAGAACCTATTCCTCCTCATCTGCCTCAAACTCAGAGTCCACCGCATCATCTCCCTTGGCATCATCATACATCTCCTCATCCTCCAGTAGATAATCCTCATCATAAGAAGACATTATCCTAGTATCTACAAAACCAAAAAGATAAAATCAGCCTAAAAAAACCAGGAAAAGCACTAACTTCCCCAAACTTGCTTAATGCAAAAAAAAAAACAAAAAACAAAATTCCAACCAAAGTAGACATGCCCATATCAAATTAACCACCCAATCATGCAATTCATACCATACCCAAGTGCTAAACATTAATCAAAAGCCAAGATAACCACAAATTTCAATTTGGGAAGGTATCAACCAAGCAACATTAAATGGGGTTTCATTATGAATCCAAAAGTCTAAATTCTCCACAACTAAGACATGTCCATTACAAATTGCCCACCCAATCATGCAATTCACACCAAAACCAAGTGCAAAACATCAATCAACAATCAAATTAACCATAATTTGCAATTTGGGAAGGTATAAATCGAGCAACAGTAAAGGGGGTTCAATTAGAATCGAAAAGTCCACAAGTCTCCACAAATATGAACAATTAACCAAAGAGGAACTCATATCGACTCTCTTACAACCTATAACAATCCAATTCAACCCGATATATGCACAAAAATCAAACAATAAGCATAAACACAAAATAGAGAAAATTAGGGCTCAAATTTAAACAAAATGCATGAAAGTAAGTAAAAAGAAGACAAGGGAATTGAAAGGATTGAGTAAGAAGTGGATTACCTCGAGTGGAATGGAAGATTGTGGCAAGAAAATGAGTGGGGGAAGGGTTTTGGAGGAAAGGCTGTCGGGGGTGTGTGTTTGAAATAAGAAATAAAACTCCGATTTGTGTTTTTAAAACTCAGACCCCGCGCCTCTGTGTCAGTCGACACAGAGGTAAATTCATTTTTTTAAAATAAAAATTATTAAAAACTAATTTAAAAAACTGAAACTGCATCGACCTGGCCAGTTCGACCAACACAGGCGTGTCAATCGACAGGCCGGGTGTCGATCGACACAACCAACCAATCGACACAAAAATGGAAACACAAAGGATCGACACAAGGGTAATCGATCGACATGTATGTCGATCGACACCCATTGTGTCGATCGACATAATTTTTTTTTGAATGTGTGTCGATCGATATACAACATGTCGACCGATACAGAGGAAATTTTTAAAACAAAAATTTTAAGGTTGAGAATTTTTCTAAGGCATGAAAACATCTAAACTAAGACTAGACTCAAAAAATGACTTAAAACTGAAATAAAGCAATAAATTGATAGGTTACCTCCCAACAAGTGCTTAATTTAACGTCGTTAGCTCGACGATACCTCAGATCATGGTCGGTCCAGATAATGCACCTCCACAACTCCAATTTGCATTGGCTCCACCACTCCATTGCTGGCAATGTTGACCACAGTATATGGTCCAGTCCACTTGGACTATAGCTTTCCTGGCATGAAACGGAGGCGAGAGTTAAAGAGCAGAACAAGATCCCCCTTGTAGAATTGTCTCCTCTTGAGGCCTTGGTCATGGAACCTCTTTGCTTGGAGCTTGTAGATCATGGAATTCTCATAAGCCTCTTCTCGGAACTCATTCATCTCATTCAAGTACATAGCTCGGCTTTCAGCAGCGGCCTTCCAGTTTAGATTCAACTTCTTCATAGACCTCCATGCCTTATTCTCAAGCTCTACAGGAAGATGACAGGACTTACCAAAGACCAACTGGAATGGAGACATACCAATCGGCATCTTGAAAGCAGTACGGTAAGCCCACAGTGCGTCATCGAGCTTGAATACCCAATCCTTCTGCATTTTGACAGTCTTTTCAAGGATCCTTTGATCTCCCTATTGGACAACTCAGCGAGGCTATTCCCTTAAGGATGGTAGGGAGTGGTAACCCTGTGCTTGACTCCATATCAAGCAAGTAGAGCAGTTATAGTACGATTGCAAAAATGAGAACCACCATCGCTTACCAAGGCTCTCGGAGTGCCATAACGAGTCACCACATACTTCTGGAGGAAGTTCACCACAACTTTGGAGTCATTGGTGGTGGTATGAATGGCTTCCACCCATCTGGAAACATAATCAACAGTTAAAAGAATATAAGTGTAACCTCCTGAAGGTGGGAAGGGTCCCATGAAGTCTATCCCCCATGCATCAAAGATCTCGACCTCAATCACTGGGGTAGTGGGCATCTCATCCTTCTTTGAAATGTTGTCCATCCTCTGACTTCTGTTACAATTAGACACAAAGCCTTGCAGTCCCCATGGATAGTCGGCCAGTAGAAACCACTAGAAAGGACCTTGAAGGCAGTCCTGTTGCAGCAAAGTGGCCATCGCTGGGAGAGGAATGACATGCCTCAATGATCTTGAAGAATTTAGGTTGAGGAACACACCGACGGATAATGGAATCGGCACATCGACGCCACAGATATAGATCCTCCTAATAGTAGAATCGGACCTCCTTAAAAAACCTCTTCCTTTCTTGTGGGGTAGACTCCGGAGGGGGAACTCCACTCACCAAGTAGTTGGCATAGTTGGCATACCATGGAGTCTTGTTGGAGTAGTACTCCTTGAGGTCCCTATCTTTGCATGCAATAGACCTGTTCATCTTGGAAAGACTCCTGGATCCTCAATTTCTGATCATCCCCCTCAACCGGATACTCCAACCTGGAAAGGTGGTCGGTTATCACATTCTCACAGCCCTTTCTGTCATTGATTTTGATCTCCAAGTCGATCTCCTAAAGTAACAGGATCTATCTGATCAACCTGGGCTTTGCATCCTGTTTAGCAAACAGAAATCTAATGGCAGCATGGTCAGTATAAATAATAGTTTTGATTCTTGATTTGTGTGCACAAATAAGCAGTGGAGATTTTAGAACTCTTGCAAGCCTATGGTAGAAATTTCTTCATACATGTTGTGAGTGCTTTTATTTGAAATCCAAACACTTGAGTGATGAGCAATACACTTTCCTGTGAGTCTTCCGAAGTTGATGAATATCTTATCTCTTTCAATTGCTTGTGTGATGTGGATTGATGAACCTTGATTGACATGAATCTTGTGAGGCATTGCACTTTCAACTGCTTGAGAATTCTTTACTTCTTTTCTTCGATTGAGGACAATCTAATATTCAAGTTTGGGGGGTTTGATAAGCTCATAATTATACTCACTTATTTATATTTTTCTCCATTGTTTCAAGTGAATTTTGTTATGTTTTTACTTATTTCTGAGCATGAGTATATATTAGAGGGTGTTATGCTTGTCATGGTAAGATTTTGCAGGTTTTAGGCCAAATTCATTAGAAACTCGTACCGAAAGCAGTAGCTGTTCAAAGAAATAGTCACGAACTCTTTCAGAGATGTAATCTGAGCTAATGGAGCATGTTATTTGAAAGATCTTTGAGTTAGCTTTCCAATGCAACTGGAATCAGGTCAATCGGAGTTTGGGAACAAAAGTTATGGCCGAAACCGTGAGACTGCGCAGTAGGGTCGAAAGTGGCGGAAATGGTCTCTGTTTCGACCGAGATGGACTGTTTTGGCGAGATTCTGCGAGATTTTTACATATTTTGGGCGAGAATTGCTTGGGATTCAAGTTACACATCAATTTGGAAGCATTGAAGACTCCAAAAGAGAAGTTTCAACCAAGAAAATCATTCCTTTTGAAGTTTTGAGCAAAGAAGGAAAAATACCATCAACTCAAGAAGGAAATTCCCAATTTCATCAATTCCTACCATTCAAGAGTTTTACCCTACTCCTATATAAACTCATGTCTAGTTCATTGTTTATTCATTCCAGTCCAACTTTAAATTTCAGTTTATAGTTTAGTTTCTTTAGTTTTTAGGGCTGGAATCAAAACCTTTATTTTCTTGTATCTTTATTTTTCTACACCTTTATTTGAATGCAATCTTTAGTTTTTGTTTCAATGTTTATTTTTAATATGCTAGGCTAGATTCTTTATCAGATTCTAGGGTTTCTCCATTTGTGATTCATGTTTTGATTCGAATTCTTCAAACCCTTTAATTGGTTTAAATCCTATGTTTTGTTTTAAATCTATTCTCATTGAAGGATCGAGAGATGAAGATTGAGGTAGGTTACAGTTATTAAATGAAGGACCGAGAGGTGAAGGTTAGTAATAGGAAGTTAGGATTTAATACTTTTGATTTTCTGTCCGACCAAGAAGAATTCAATTGTAGGATTAATCTAATTTTTATTGAGATTGATTAACTTGTGTTTTTGAGACCGAGAGGAGATAATCACTAGTTAATAATCTAGGTTTTGCCTGCCCGACAAAGGAGTTGATTCCACTTTACCAGATTTTCCACCAAAAGTATATTTTATGGGTTTGAATAATTTGTTTCTTGCATGTTGATCATATTGGTAGATTTCCCTAGGATCTGTGGTTTCTTTTATTTGAATTTCTTTAAAAATTGTTTTCATAAAACCCAAAAAAAAAACTCTCAAATTTTGTTTTGCCCAAACAAAAGATTGAAAAACTACATTCAGTATATGAATTACTTTCATTGCACTATCTCTGTGGGTTCGACATACCTTCGGGTTATCTATAAATTTATTTGCCTTGTGCTATAATCTGTGTGCAGATTTTGCATCGATCAGCGACATCTTCTCAATCGTCGTGATCTTGGCCTTGTCCACTTCCAAACCTTCAGAGGACACTTGGTGTCCTAGTACAATCCCTTTTTTCACCATGAAGTGGCACTTCTCCCAGTTCAGGCACAAGTTTGTCTCAGTACACCTCTCCATCACAGTAGCTAAATTCTGCAAGTAAACATCAAAAGAGCTACCAAAGACAGAAAAGTCATCCATAAAAACTTCCATAATATGTTCAATAAAATCATGGAAGATAGACATCATACACCGCTGAAAAGTAGCAGGTGCATTACACAAACCAAAAGGCATCCTCGATAGGCAAAGACTCCATATGGGTAAGTGAAAGTCGTCTTATGTTGATCCTCCGGGGCCACTGCAATTTGGTTATAACCAGAATACCCATCAAGAAAACAATAGTTAGGATGACCTGCCAATCTGTCAAGCATTTGATCGATGAAGGGTAGAGGGAAGTGATCTTTGCATGTGGCGGCATTCAGAGCTCGGTAGTCGATGCAAAACCGCCATCCTGTGGCTGGTCTCATCGCTACCTCTTCGCCATCCTCATTCTTCACAATCTGCATCCCCCCTTTCTTGGCAACAACCTGTGTCGGACTCACCCATTGACTGTCAGAGATGGGATAGATCATCCCATTGTCTAGAAGTTTCAGTACTTCCTTCTTCAGGACTTCTTGCATCGCAGGGTTGAGTCTCCTCTTAGCTTGTCTCTTCGGCTTAGCCTCTTCTTCCAGAATGATCCTGTGCTGGCATACAGTTGGACTGATTCCTTTGATATCTTCCAGTGTCCATCCAATAGCTGACTTGTGGTCCCTCAAAACTCGTAGCAGCTTCTCCAACTCTGTAGAAGTAAGAAAAGATGACACAATTACAGGATATGTATTGTCAGGACCCAAGAAAGCATATTGTAAATGAGAGGGAAGAGGTTTCAGCTCCAAAATAGGTGGTTCAGGCCATTTATCTGTCCCCGGTGCGGCTGTGTCGACCGACACAGCCGTTGTGTCGACCGATACATAAGCAAGTTGCTTCTTCTTCTTTCTTTTTGACTGCGTGTCGACCGGGTGGGTTGAAATTGCTAGGTCGATCGATAGGGTGCCTGTCAATCGACACAGATGTAAATCTCCTCCAGTCGACATAGCGCCCATGTAGAGCGAAACATAGGTATTTGCTAGATTTTTCCTTCCTTCTTCCACATATTGGCTCGGCAGGGGCTCCCTTTTGTTCTCCTTTGCCCTGGGTAACTCCTCCTTTACATCAAGCTCCATAATAAAGTCCAGAATCTCATCACAAGCTTCATCTAACTCTGAAAAAGAAAACAAAGAATGGTGTAGACATTTTTCTAAATAATCAGGATCAGAAACAACAGAAAATAAAGGGGAAGAGATCACCGAATCAAAGTTGTCTATCATATGACATTCCTCTCGGTAACTCCCATCATCATGTTTCTGCATGGATTTGTAGATCGAGAAGGTCACAGACTCATCATTGACTCGGAATGTCAGCTTCCCATCTCGAATATCGATCAGAGCTCCTCCGATCCTCAGAAATGGTCTCCCCAGAATCAGCGGGATATTGTGATCCTCCATGTCTAAAACAACAAAATCAGCAGGAAGTATAAAGTCTTTCACTTTTACCAGAACATCCTCAACAATTCCTCTTGGATAAGAGATCGATCTATCAGCCATCTGAAGAGTGATGGTAGTCGGCTTGATATCTCCAATCTCCAGTCTCATGAAAATCAACAGTGGCATGCTTGTTCCAGAATCGCAAAGCACCTTGCAAAATGTCTCACCACCTATAACACAAGAAATCGTGAATGAATCTGGATCTTATCTTTTCATAGGAAGCTTCTTCTGAATAATGGCACTGCATTCCTCGAACAGGTTCACTGTCTCATGCTGCAGCATTGGCCTCTTCTGAGTGACCATATCCTTTAGGAATTTGATGTACCCCGGCATCTCCTGCAAAGCTTTCACGAGAGGGATGTTGATGTGAACCTTCTTCATATTCTCTAGAAATCGTGCATACCTCTCATTCATCTTCTTCTTGGCAAATCATTGCAAAAAGGACATTGGGGCAGCTTCTCACCGGGCCCTGGCAGCTGTGTCGGTCGACGTGGAGGTGTGTCGACCGACACACCATCATTCATGTCGATTGTTGCATCATTGCCTCTATGTTGATCGACAGGGGCCCTATTAATCGATACAGAGGCATCAGTCGAGGGCTCCTCCTCATTTTCACTTCCTTCTTCAGCCTCAGACTCGGCCCCTTTCAGTTCGGGTCCTTTGTAAGACTTGCCACCCCTTAAGGTGATGGCATTAACGTTATTTCTTTGATTCTTCGGGTTCACCTGAGTGTTGCTTGGTAACTGCCCTTGTTTGTGTTGTGATCCAAGGGAAGTGGCAATCTGACTAACCTGTGTCTCAATCATCTGAACATGCTTCTCCACTCTGTCCACTTTGTTGTTGATTCCTGCTACATCTTGCTCCAACTGTCCAACCCTTTTATCGGACCCTTGCATGAACTTGGCTAGGATCTCCTCAAGGTTTGGTTTCTTCGGCTCCACAATAGCTCTATCCTGCACATTGAATCCAACAGGTGGTTGCTCGGCAGCAACAGGATTTAAATATGAGTAACCTGGATGGTTCCTTGCTTTGTTGGGATTGTAGCTTTGATTGTAGTTCTGATTGTAGCCCTGATTTTGTGAGTATCCTCCTCAGTAGTTATTCTGATAACCACCTCGTTGGACATAATTGACATCTGCAGCATCACCATCGCAAGAAGAAGATAGAACTGGATCGACAGCAGCAACGATTCATCCAGTTTCCATTCTAACAAAATCCTCCCTCAACTTCTTGATCTCTCCCAACAAGTCTACCTCGGGTGTTGCTACCTTCTCCACAACTTTGACTGGTTTCTTGCGGACATTAGACCATCTTTGACTATTTTTTGCTATCTTCTGAAAGAAATCCATAGCTCGCTTGGGACCCTTCGTCATGATAGAGTCCCCCAATGTAGAATCCACCAATTCGACAGTCCTTTCATTCAATCCTTCATAGAAGATCTCAGCTTGCTCCCCCAAAGATAAACTGTGGCAGGGCACACTCTCAGCAACTCTTTGTATCTCTCCAGGCCTCATAAAAATTCTCATCATGCCTCTGAGCAAATCTGGTGATGTCCTTCCTCCTTTGTCTGATGACACTGGGTGGAAAGTAGTTGATCAAGAATTCATTCCTCAATTCTGCCCAAGTTCTGAAGCTGCTCTTGTCTAAAGTAGAAAACTATGATTGAGCTTTGTCTCGCAGAGAAAAGGCAAAGAGCCTCATCCGGATGACACTCTGACTGGCCCTATTAATTTTGACAGTGTTGCAGAGCATGATGAATTTATCAATATGGGCATAGGGGTCCTCAGCAGCTCGGCCCCTGAATTGGTTCCGCTGAACCAACTGCACAAGACCAGTCTTTAACTCAAAATTATTGGCATTGATGCCAATTTTGAAATCAGTCTCTTGGAACTTCGGCCTGTATCTTTTCTGGATAGCATCGTCGTCCTCATCAAATCTAGGCTCGGCCTCCTCCTCTTCATCATTTGGGGGTTCTTCAGGTTGTTGGTTGCGCCGAGGGTTCCCGTTGTTGTTATTGTTGTTGTTGTCGGTTCTTTCCAACTCCAGTATCCTCGTGCACTCCCTCATGGTCCGAACCTCTCTCGTAAGCTCAGCTTCTTACTCTGGGGTGAGGGCGTTAGCCTCAACAGGTGGATTTGCCTCGGCCATAATGACAGCCTAATTGCTTGCAGCTTTGTCCTCTCGGTTTCTCCTGCTGTTGTTTCTTCTGCACGTGGCCTCAATTTCAGGATCAAACTGAATTGGTGCTTTACCACTCCTTGTGTTCATATACTACCTGACAAGGAATAAAAGGGAAGAGTGAGTAATAAGAAAGCAAAGAAAAGAGAAGGAATTAAATAACAAACTAAACAAATAAGAAAATCAAAATTTTTCAAAAACTGACTTTTGTGTCAGTCGACGTGGCAGATATCGATCGACACAGACGCAACGGCTATGTCGATCAAAATGTTGCATGTCGGTCAATTCAGAAGCAAAACTTAAACAGCAAATCTGGTGAAAATTTTAAAGGAAAAAGAAGAAAAAAACCTTGCGAAATTACAATTTAAATCAATAACCCTAGAAAAGATTCAGTAACAAGATAATTCTAAACAATCCCCGGCAACGGCGACAAAATTTGATCACTAAATTTTTTATGATACTATAGTTTAGTGGCTAATTAAAATTATCGATCCCACAGAGATTGTATTAATGAATATCCTATATACTGAAACATAGTTTTTCACTTTATTGTCCAAGTAAATAGAATTTTGAAAATGGTTTTTATAACTGAAATTAAATTTGCAAGAAATTAAATCAAAACAAAATAAACTAAGTTTTTAGACAATAGAGAAAAATTCAGATTCCATGGCAAATTCATATCTTGGATAACATGCAAGGAAATCAACCGATCAATTAAAAATATAGATTAAGGTGGAGCATCAGAAAAATATTATAAATTCCAGGGTTTGGGAATTCATAAAGTGGATTACCAATTTCCTATATCCTTTCGGTCTCAAGAAAAATTAGTAACTCCCAAAAAACATCAGATTTATTCCTATGGATTAAAATTTTCTTTTCAGACACAATAAAAGTCCATATTATCAATTCTTAAATCCATTAATTAATTTTCACTTTTCAGTCTCAAATTTATTAATTATGAAAACCTAATCAAATGGCCAATTTAATCAGATTAAGAAAGCACAAGAATTGATAAGCCAATTAAAGATATTGATCGATTCGATAACCTAAACATGCATCCAAGACATCACATAAACCCTAGAATATGGTTAAAAGATTATGTACAAATATTCATATTAAACAAATATATGAAAGGATAAAACCTATAAATGTTCTTCATAAATAAACAATCGAATTGAGTCCAATCTTGAGAAATATTGCTCCAAGTCTTCAATCCAAGTCAAAAATAATAGAAGAACAATGAAAATTATAACTCTAAGTCTAAAAAGTGGCATGAATGCCTAAATTTGCAAAAATCCAACTATATACACTAAGTTCAATTAATTAAACATGGAAAATAATGATAACTTAAGGAAATCCGCCTAAATAGCCTGTGTGTCGATTGATAGGGTGTGTGTCGATCGACACACGGCTCCCACTTCGAACTCCTTTGGTCGCCTGTCGATCAGCCTCCTTGAGCGTCATGTCGATAGACACAGTGGGTGTCGATCGACATGCGCGTTGCATGTCATTCCAGGCCCTCCTCACGACACCAATCTCCAATTGACTTCTGTGTCGACCGACACACTGCTAGTCGGTCGATACAAACACACTACTGAAAACTGCAATCTCCACACTTTGTTGATTTTACACTCCAAAACCTGCATTTTTCACCATGACAAGCAAACCAAACATAAAACTAACACGATGCAAAGAAAACCAAGTAAACACACTATAAAATCATCAAAACATCCTAAAAATCTATTGATAATTGAACAAAATAACGCACTTATCAGTGATGAAGCCCTAAATATAGTTGATAGCCAAGCTAAGCAGAAGTGGATATTAGGCTCTAGGTGAACCTTTCATATGTGCCCCAATATTTCTTGGTTTTCTGAGATTAAGTTGAAGGACTTCGGTACAGTGATGCTTGGAAATGATCAAACCTGCAAAATGGAGGGAATTGGATCTATGAGGATCAATAACCCCCTTAATCAAGTGAAACTGCTGAAGGATGTAAGGTACACCCTTCTATCAAAAGGAACTTGATATCCTTGAGAACCTTGGAAGCCAAGGACTATCAATTTGAAGGAAATGGTGGAGTGATCAAAGTCTGTAAGGAGGGAGTTGAGATACTGTGTGGCAAGAGGATCAACATCATATACTACATTCATGCTAGCACTGTGAGTGGACAGTTGGATCGCATATTGGGAGTTGACAGTAGATTGTGGCATGCCAGGCTTGGCCACATTAGTGAAAAAGGGCTACAAGAACTAAGAAGACAAGGTCTAATCCATATAAGCAAATCAGGAGTCTTGCTCCCTTAGAGTATGTATATGCTGATCTTTGGGGACCCTGCAAGATAGAAACAATAGGTGGTGGTCGATATTACTTATCAATCATGGATGATTACTCAAGAAAACTATGGGTTATGGTCTTGAAGAGTAAGGACCAAACGACTCAGAAACTCAAGGATTGGTGTTTGAGTGTTGAAAATGAAAAGGGGATTTTGGCGAAATGTTTGAGGACAAATAATGGCCTCAAGTTTGTAAATGAAGAACTTGAGTAATTATATAGAGCAAAAGGAATTAGGAGGCACAAAATAGTTCCCTATAAACCCAGCAAAATGGGGTTATAGAAAGGATGAATAGAACCTTATTGGACAGAATAAGGTATCTTTTGCACAGCTCTGGCCTACCCAAGAAGTTATGGGGTGAGGCTGCTTCTACTGTGTGCTATTTGATAAATAAATCCCCCTCATCTATGATCAACTTCAAGTCTCCAGATGAGTTGTGGTTTGAGACAGTTCCACAATACTCATACTTAAGAATATTTGGTTGTTTAGCATATGTTCATGACAAGAAAGATAAGCTCAAGTCTAGAGTTGATAGATGTATATTTCTGGGGTATCCAAAAGGTGTTGAAGGTTATAGATTGTGGTGTATTGAACCCAACAACCACAGAATAATAATCAGCAGTGATGTCAAATTCAATGAGGATGGCATGCCCTGTGTGATTGAAAGCAAGAAGCATGAAGTCCATAATTCTGCAAGCCAAGAATTCCCTAAGTACTGGTATAAAGAAAAGGAACAATCTGATGATGATAATGATCATCAAGCTGCACCTGAACAACCAACAGTTCAGCCCTCATCACTGGCTGACTACAAATTTGCAAGAGATAGGGTGAGGAGGGAGATTCAACCTCTAAGGAGTTTTAGTGAAGTTGATGTGGTCTTCTTAAGTTTGAATATTGCTGAAAAGCTTGAGGGTGAAGAGCCTAAAACCTATGAAGAAGCATGCTCAAGTCATGAAAAGGAGATGTGGTTGAAGGCTATGGAAGATGAAAATATCATCCCTCAAGCAAAACAACACCTGCATACTGGTTGATAAACCTAAGATGCAAAGGAGTATTGGGTGTAGATGGTTGTTTAAGAGGAAGATAGAGAATACCAACCCTAAAAAACTAAGATATAATGCAAGGTTAGTTGCCAAAGGGTACTCTCAAAGCAAAGGCATTGATTTTACTAAAGTCTTCTCACATGTGGCCAAACATAATTCTATAAGAGAGTTGATGGCTCTTGTAAATCAGCTTTATCTAGAGTTAAACTAGCTGGATGATAAAATAACATTCCTACATGGAGATTTCGAAGAACTTCTACACATGGACCGGCCACCTGGATTTGAAGAAATAGGAGTTGAAACCAAAGTATGCCAACTGAAGAAATCCATATATGGGCTTAAACAAAGCCTAAGGCAATGGAATAAGAAGTTCGACTCTTATATGTTGCATATTGGTTTTGCAAGATCAAGTTATGTCATATTTGTTTACATGAAGAAAGGTTCAGACTCAACTCTTGATCACTGTTATTTCTAACAGATTAATTATAATAACACCGACAAATAAATTTGTAAACCCTAAGGTTATCGATCCAGGGGAATTGTGTGGGGAAATTATCCTATGTATTAGTTATGATCCTAAGATTCATTGTTTGAGGAATTCAAAATCAGGGTTTTGGTTTTATAAAAGTAAAGAGAATAATGCAGAAAATTAAAGTAGTTTTGAAAGCAAATTTAAAAGAACACAGATTCTAGGGAAGAATTCTTATTATGGATAACATGTAGGAACCAATTAATTTAACAGGTGGAATACTGCAATAATGATATATCTCCTTGTTTGGCAAATATAACCTAGATTACTAATTAGTGACTATCTCCGCTCGGTCTCAAAGTACACCAAATTAGTCAATCTGATAAGCAAATCAGTTCAATTCCTACAATCTAGTACATCTGTTTGGATAGTGTAGATTGTATCATGCATTCCTATTCCCACTATTAATATTCAACTCTCGGTCCTTCTATCAATAACTAGACATCAAAATTAATCGTCACCTCTCGGTCCTTGAATTAATCTAGAATTAGAAAATAAACACAGGAATCATGAACCTAATTAATTAATCCTAACATGCATCCATAATAATATCGACCCCTAGAACCCGCTAGGGTTTCTAGCCACTCATCGTAGATAGAAATCCAAAAGAAAACATATTAAATTGCATAAACATAAAGAACTTACAAGAAAATAAAAGGGTTTCGTGTTTCCCAAGTCTCCAAACTCTAAAAACTGAAAAATATGATTGCATCCCTCAAAAAGTTGAATTTAATTAGGTATTTATAGGGGTGGATGTGTATCCTATCAAATCTAGGGCTAAAGATATGAATAAATCCAATTTTCATCAAATTTCCGCTCCAGCAGACAGACTCGCGTCGATCGTGGCTGATTGGCATCGATCGACGTGGCCATCTCTTCGGCGTCGATCGATGTTGATTGGCGTCGATCGTCGTGGTCTCTCGCCCCTTCTGCGCGGTCTTACGGTTTTGGCCATAACTTTCTCTCCTGAACTCCGATTGACCTGATTCCAGTTGCGTTGGAGAGCTAACTCAAAGCATAATCCATTGCCATGTGTCAATAGCCCGAATTACCCTTGTGGAAGAACTCTTCACTGCTACTCTTACACGTCACTGCTTTCGGAACGGCTTTCAAGTGAATTTAGGCCTAAAACCTGCAAAAACACCAAGATGCGCATAATACCACCTAATATAGACTCATGCATAGAATATATATATATATATAATCTCAATAAAACTACATAAAATAGAACGTTCCATCTCTTGTCCACATCCCCCCAAACTTATTTCCAACTCGAATAGTGGAATAAGTTTGAAAATCAGACAAAAGAGGGAACAATACCTGCTAGTTGATCTCAGACATCAACTTTTTATCTCCCAGAGTCTTCTGATATCGCGCGGCGTGAATTGTTGTAGCTGGCACTTCGCGTCGATTGACGTGAAGCCTTCTTGCCGATCCCGCTGAGGATCGAAGTGTATCACGCCGGGCTGCTCGGCGTCGATCGACGCCAGGCTGCGTCGATCGATATCGAGCTGATTTCCAATTTTTTTAATTACTGCAAAACAATTGTTAATGCAAAATAAAAGAAATTCAAAAATAAAAAATTAAAATTAAAAAAGAAAATACGGAAAGGTTGGGTTACCTCCCAACAAGTGCTTGATTTAACGTCGCAGCTCGACGATACCTCAAATCACCGCCAGGGAGGTCGGGTCCAGACTCGCCGACCTTTGGCTTCCACCATGTAAACTTTCCGGTCTTTGATAATGATGGTGAGCTAAGAAAAAGGTGGTGTAGTTGACACTTTCACTCTTTCGTTTCCTCGCTCCCACTCAATGGCAGCTGCTTCTTCCTCTTCAGATTCATCCCCTTCATCAGTAGTGGAGATTCTATTGCAATCCGCTTTCTTCTTCCTCTTGTCGATCACAAAGGTGATCTTTTCATCGTTCGCCCGGAGTGTGATCTCGCTGCCTCGACAGTCAATGAGAGTGGCGCTAGTGTCGAAAAACTCACGCCCCAAGATCATGGGCATGCTTTCATCCTCCTTCATCTTGTGCACCACAAAATCTGCAGGAAAAATGAGATGGCCCACACGAATGAGCACATCCTCTAGTACACCTTTCGGGCGGGACACAGACCGGTCCGCCATCTGCAGGGTGATCGTCGTGGGCCTCATCTCTCCGATGTTGAGACGCTTGTAGGTGGAGTACGGCATCAAGTTGATACTGGCCCCAGTATCGCATAGTACTCTCTCAAATGTGTGTCCCCCGATCTCAACCGGAATAGAGAAGCATCCAGGATCGCTTCTCTTGATGGGCACCTGCTTTTGAAGTAGCAGGCTGCACTGCTCGTGGATCTTCACCGTCTCATTCTCCACGAACTGCTTCTTTCCACTCATCAGTTTCCAGAGGTACTTCATGTACCCCGCGATCTCCTTTAGTGCTTCGATCAGCGGGATGTTGATGCTGACCTTCTTTAGATTATCCACAAATCTGGAGAACTTCTCGTCCTCTTTCTGCTTCGTGAACCACTGTGGGAATGGTATAGGGGGAGGTTGACTTTCAGACTGCTTCAGCTTTGACGTCGATCGATGCAGGGTGGCGTCGATCGACGTGGCTCTATTTTCTATGTCGATCGACGAGGATGGTACGTCGATCGACGTGGATTCCTGTCCTGCGTAGTTTTGCTCCTTTTCGCCTCCGGAATCATTCACAGCCATCTCGGGACCCTTGTAGCTCGTCCCGGACCTCAGAGTGACGGCCTTGCAGTCTTTTTGAACCATTGGGTTCACCTCCGTTGTGCTCGGAAGCTTTCCAGGCTTGTGTTGGTTGCCGAGTGTGGTGGCAATCTGGCTCAATTATGTGTCCATCATCTGAAGATGCTTTGTCATCAGCTGCATGTGGTCGGCCATCCCCTTCACTTCGGTTTCTACTTTCCCAAACCGATTGTCTGAGCTCTTGATAAATTTCTCGAGCGTCTCTTCCAGCACAGACTTCTTTCTTTCCACTATCTCTCCTCTAGTACCTACATAAAATCCAGACGGAGGGTGTTCTGCAGCAGAAGGGTTAGAATAAGAAAAACCAGGGTGAGATCGCCCATGGTTGTAATGATACCCCTGATTGCCTCAGTAGTTATTGTGATAACCACCACCAATGTAGTTCACCTCCGTCCCGGCGTTCCAGATGAACTGCTTGCACCCCGGTTGATGTAGTTGGCTTCCACCGGAACAATAGCCATGCTTGGCTCTGCAACAGCTGCAGCTTGTGTTGTGCTCAATTTTTCAATCTCTTCCCGGAGCTTTTTCACCTCAACAACCACATCAATTTCTGGCTTGGTTTCCACAGCTTTGACTGGAATCTGTCTCTCAATTGGCCATTGGTGGCTATTCAGCGCCATGTCTGCGAGCAACCTCATGCTCTCTGCACCACTCTTCTTCATTAATATCCCACCAGCAGATGCATCAACCAACTCCTTCATGTGAGGATTCAAACCCTCGTAGAAATGGCACACTTGCATCTCCAGATCGATGTCATGTCCAGGACAGAGTCGTAGAAGCTCTTTGTATCTCTTCCAGGCCTCGTAGAGTGACTCATCGTACATCTGCTTGAAAGTAGTAATGGCAGCTTTCCTCTTCAGCAGCAGGCTCGGTGGGAAGTAGTTGGTAAGGAACTCTGCTCGAAGCTCCTCCCATGTCCCGATTTGACTCTTGTCCAGTCCAGCAAACCAAGACCGTGCCTCGTCTCTGAGTGAGAACGAGAACAGTCTCATCCTGATCACATCTTGGTTTACTCCATTCTGCTTCACAGTGTTACACACCTCAATAAATTGGTTGAGGTGGGTATATGGATCTTCTACAGCTCTCCCCCCAAATTGGTTTTGCTGCACCATCTGAATAAGGCATGTGCGTAGCTCGAAGTTGTTGGCATCAATGCCAACTCTGAATCCGGCCTCTGCTTGTTGTGGAAGAAATCGATCCAAGATGGACCTTTGCGGGATCACAACTTGCCTATCGTTCAACTCTGCCAGTCTTGCAGCTTATTCCGCCTGAGTAGCCTGGGCTTCTTGCAGTTGTGCTCTCAGCTGCTGTACTTCATTCACAAATTGCCTCTGCTCCTCGGGAGTCATATTTTGCAGAGGTGCTTCAGGATTCTCAGCCATCTCTCGTTGTTTTTCTTTTCCTTTCTTTTTGATTTTCCTACAGGTTGCTTCAATTTCAGGGACAAAGGCCTCGAGTGTTTTTCCTTTGGCTCGCGTGTTCATGCACCTGCGCAGAAAATAGGTAAATATCAGTTTGGCGTCGATCGACGTGGATTCACGTCGGTCGCCGCAAGAAAGTGGACGACATCGATCGACGTAAGGTGTTTGTCGATCGACGCAATAAGATGACCAACGTCGATTGACGCTAAGGGGCGTCGATCGACGTGGAATGCACAAACGAAAACTCACACACGCACACGTACAGAAAATAAAACTCAATCCAGCAAATCCTAGAACGAACTAGTAACAAGATAAAATCTAACAATTCCCCGGCAACGGCGCCAATTTGATCACTGTTATTTCTAACAGATTAATTATAATAACAGCGGCAAATAAATTTGTAAACCCTAAGGTTATCGATCCAGGGGAATTGTGTGGGGAAATTATCCTATGTACTAGTTATGATCCTAAGATTCATTGTTTGAGGAATTCAAAATCAGGGTTTTGGTTTTATAAAAGTAAAGAGAATAATGCAGAAAATTAAAGTAGTTTTGAAAGCAAATTTAAAAGAACATAGATTCTTAGGATGAATTCTTATTATGGATAACATGTAGGAACCAATTAATTTAACAGGTGGAATACTGCAATAATGTTATATCTCCTTGTTTGGCAAATATAACCTAGATTACTAATTAGTGACTATCTCTGCTCGGTCTCAAAGTACACCAAATTAGTCAATCTGATAAGCAAATCAGTTCAATTCCTACAGTCTAGTACATCTGTTTGGATAGTGTAGATTGTATCATGCATTCCTATTCCCACTATTAATATTCACCTCTCGGTCCTTCTATCAATAGCTAGACATCAAAATTAATTGTCACCTCTCGGTCCTTGAATTAATCTAGAATTAGAAAATAAACACAGGAATCATGAACCTAATTAATTAATCCTTACATGCATCCATAATAATATCAACCCCTAGAACCCGCTAGGGTTTCTAGCCACTCATCGTAGATAGAAATCCAAAAGAAAACATATTAAATTGCATAAACATAAAGAACTTACAAGAAAATAAAAGGGTTTCGTGTTTCCCAAGTCTCCAAACTCTAAAAACTGAAAAATATGATTGCATCCCTCAAAAAGTCGAATTTAATTAGGTATTTATAGGGGTGGATGTGTATCCTATCAAATCTAGGGCTAAAGATATGAATAAATCCGATTTTCATCAAATTTCCGCTCCAGCAGACAGACTCGCGTCGATCGTGGCTGATTGGCGTCGATCGACGTGGCCATCTCTTCGGCGTCGATCGATGCTGATTGGCGTCGATCGACGTGGTCTCTCGCCCCTTCTGCGCTGTCTTACGGTTTTGGCCATAACTTTCTCTCCTGAACTCCGATTGACCTGATTCCAGTTGCGTTGGAGAGCTAACTCAAAGCATCATCCATTTCCATGTGCCAATAGCCCAAATTCCCCTTGTGGAAGAACTATTCACTGCTACTCTTACACGTCACTGCTTTCGGAACGGCTTTCAAGTGAATTTAGGCCTAAAACCTGCAAAAACACCAAGATGCGCATAATACCACCTAATATAGACTCATGCATAGAATATATATATAATCTCAATAAAACTACATAAAATAGTAGAAAATAATAAAGTTAAGCGAGTAAAATAATGAGCTTATCAACTCTCATCTTTCTATTATTATATGTTGATGGCTGGAAAGTATATGAAAGATATTAAGAAGGTTAAGCTTGATCTTGAATCGTAGTTTGACATGAAAAACCTTAGAGAAGCTAGCAGGATACTGGGTATGGACATTAGGAAAGATATATATGCTGGGAAATTGAAATTTTTCCAGCATGGATATCTTACAAAGGTGTTAGAAAGGTTTGGTATAAAAGAGTATTAGCATTTGGCCTTACCATTAGGTGTTGATGTGAAGCTATCTGAAGCAATGTGCCCGCAAGATGATGAAGAAAGAGCTCATATGAACAATATCACATATGCTAGTTTGGTTGGAAGCTTGATGTACTTGATGATTTGCTCAAGACCCGACATTTCCTACTCAGTAAGTGTTACAAGTCTGTATATGTCTAAGCCAGGAAAAAGGCATTGGTCAGCGTTGGTTGGCATATTGAGGTACCTGAAGAGAACTTCTCATTATGGACTGCAGTATGAGAAAAAGGAGGATGAGATGTCTAATCCACTATTGGGGTTTGTAGACTCAGATTTTGTTGCGAGCCTTGATACTAGAAAGTCACAGACTGGGTATGTTTTTACCTTGTTTGGTAATACAGTAACATGAAAATCAAATTTGCAAACTGTAGTAGCTTTGTCCAAAACAGCGGCAGAGTTTATAGTAGTAACAAATGCAGTTAAGGAAGCATTGTGGTTGAAGGGATTGATTCTAGAACTAGGTCTGCAGCAGGAGATAGTGAGTATTATGTGTGATAGTTAATGTTCTCTTCAACTCACAAAACATCATGTGTTTCGTGATAAATCGAAACACATAGATGTCAGGTACCATTTTGTTCGGGAAATAGTTGATAGAGGTGATGTCAAAATGGAAAAAGTATTAACAAATGATAATGCGGCAGACGCATTAACCAAGGTCGTCCCTACTTTGAAGTTTGTATTCTACTTGAAGTTGATTGTCTTGTATTGATCTTTGTGATTAGTTGTGTGTTCTATAATGGAACATATAAGAGGGAAAGGTGTTGATGGTTAGCCTGGAATTCAAGAGGAAGAATTGTGGAGATTGAATGCATGGCTACCTTGTGTTGTAGTATGCTTGAGTTTTGAGATAAGTTGAGAAGTGGAGATCGAGCATTTTGGAAAAGAAAGCAGCCACACAAAAGTGTGTTTCACTTATACACTCGTATTCGAGTGAAAATCTGTTCAGATGTGCCCCGTGTTATGTTAGTATTGGTGGGAAGGTTAATAGCAATTTTTCTGTTAAAAATCGAAGTCATCACCGTTTAGGGTTTAGCAGTTGAGCTCAGTTCATGTTTCAGAGTTTTCAGTTTTTCTGTGAAGTTAGAGAGAGAAGCAATTCTTGTAGCCTTCAAAGCTTGATTAATAATATCACACACAACTCTCTCGCGGATGTAGGCGTTAGTGTCAAACCACGTACATCTTGTCTCATCTCATTATATGCTTTGCATATTAGGTTTTTTGGGTTGTTTGAGTTTATGTTAGGTTTCTCGTACCTCTGATCCTAACAGAAACAAGTCTGTCAAGACCAAAAAATAATAACTAAGGAAGTCAATCTTAGTGGATCAGTCCGAGGAAGCGTAAGAACTCAAAAAAAATGGACTCCTAGGACCGGTTGATAACCGTGCTGACAAAAGCTGGCCAAAAGACAGAAAAAGAGGAAAAAGCTAAAAAAATATCAGAAAATGACTCAAGTCTAATGGCTAGTATTTGAAAATATCTCGAAGGGCGACCACAGTGCTATAAATACCCTCAAGCTTAGAAAGAGAGGGTTGATTTTTTTTTTAAATCCTTCCATAACCATGTGCATACACACAGTCTAAAGCTCTAAAGAAGCTATCAAAAGCATTCATGTCGTGTTCATCACGAGTTCACCAAAGTTCAGTATATTGATAATATAGTAAATCTGAGATAGCTTCTGATCTCACTAAGAAGCGAGTTACAAGGCTAATCATTCTCAATGCAACTACCATCCATCCCTCAAGCCTAGTGAGGCGGTCACAGTAAAGTTTGCAAGATTAAAGTCAGTCGGAGAGCCTAGCGATAAGTGATCGTAGTAAAGTTCGAAGACTAAGACTATCCAAAAGCTTGAGGACTTTGGAGCTTCTCGTGGCGGATCTACATTTCAAAATGGGGGTACATTTGTACCTCCAGGTTTTTTATTATATAAATACATATTACTTATATATTTTAGTATAATGTATCCCGATATATTTTATTCATATTATGTACCCCTTTCTAAATTTCTGGACCCGTCACTGCTGTAAATTGTTCAGTGAATTTTCGATCAAATTGATTAAAAAGTGAACGTAATATCATTTGACATGCACATCATTATACGTCATGTGTTATTTACCTTCTGTTTTTATCTTACTTGCTAGTTTAAAACTTAATATTTTGTCAAAGTTATTGGAATATATTAAAATAGACTAAAATTATAACTTATCATTCTAACTTTTTCAAATAACAATTTGACAGTGTAATCGCCAATATTATGCCTAATAAAAATATCCATTTGAGACCAATATCAGTCATATCCATTTATTTGTTAATTTGGATGATTGAAATTTTGGTAACAAATGTGCTGCAATTTGATAATTTGTCAATTTATATTAAAAGTATTTTGTTGGAATTAAAAATAATAAAAATATAATATTCTTTTAATTTAACCAAAAAAATTAACTCAACAAAATATTATAAGTATAATCAAAATCTCTCCCTATAATGTCAGCAAGGTTATGACTAGGGGTGAGCAAGAAACCGAAAAAACCGAAAATCGAACCGAACCGAAAAAATATTGGTTATTTTGGTTCGGTTATTTCAGTTTTCGGTTCGGTTCGGTTATTTTTTTTTAATATTTCAATTTTTCGATTTTCGGTTCGGTTATTTTTTTTCCGGACCGAAATAACCGAATTTATATATATATTACTATTAAATATATAATATATATATTTAAATTAATATATAATTATATTTTTAATATATATTAAAATATATAAATTAAAAATATATTATATAAATAAAATTTTAATATATTCATTAATATAAATATATAAAAATTTTATTTTTTTATTTAAAAACCTAATAATTTATTAAATTTATATTAAAATTCGATTATAACCGAAAAATAACCGAAAACCGAAGAAAAATTTTAGTTCGGTTATTTCGGTAATTTGGTTCGGTTCGGTTACGCAAAATATAAATTCGATTATTTCAGTTCGGTTATTTTACAGGCCAAAACCCAACCGAATAACCGAATACTCACCCTAGTTATGACATGGCTGTCAATCATGCACTAATCTTGAAATAAAAGTTAAGTTGACATTACATATGAATAATTAATATTAGTATGGGCCAGATAATCAATTGAATGTCACATTCAGTTGATAATCCAAAACCAATTAATACTTTTTCTTAGTTTCATGATTGAAGAAAGTTCTAGTGGAAATTACTTTATTTATTTCTTTTGATACATAATTTGATGTTATTTGATGTAGTTTTCAATGAATTAATTAGATTTTGACTCCAAAAAGACGATAACTAAAAATTTGTACAAAATTATGAGTGAAAACACAAAATAGCCATTTTGGCTATAACACATATTCATTTTAGCCAATATTATGCACATCTCACCAATATAGCCAAAAGTACGTTTTTCAGATTGGTGTCATAACTTTTCAGATTATTTGAATGATGAGATTTGACAAAAAAACATAAAAATATATATATACATAAAAATGTCGGGGGACCGAGTGCGATCGCATTTAAATTTCGGAAAATGTAATAAAACAATTTTCTTGAAAATTAAATGAAATAAAAAAAATAAAATTTGTCGAGTGCGACCCCGAGTGCGACTCGAGTGCGACTCGCTGTCGACACGTGAATCCGAGAAAGGGGCCCACCCGGTAGCGACTCCGAGTGCGACTCGGTCAAAAAAAAATAAAATATTTAAAGGGTCAATTAAACCCTAAATTGGTCCCCCCCAATTCGCAGTCGTTCATTTTTTTGTCAAGAAACTGAATCGCAGTCGTTCGAAGTCGTCTCTCTAGCCAAACCGCCGGCCGTCGAGCTCCTCCGCCCGTCCAGCACCGTCGCCGTCGCCGTCGTCGTCGCCATGGCAGATGGTTTTGAGGTTATTAACTAAATTTGAATATTTATTTTATATATGTAGTTAAATTCGTAGAATATGTGTGTTGTTAATTTGTTTAATTGTGTTTATTTTTGGATTTATATTGTTGATAAATGTTGAATTATTTAAGATATTTTTGATGGAAATTGTTTGTGGTTTATTAGGTATATATTGATTTATATTTGTGGTTTATTCGTGTAAATGTTGGATTTATATTTGTTGTTTATTCGTGAATTATTCGTGAAAATGTTGGATTTATTCGTGGATTTATTTATTGAATTATTCGTGTAAATGTTGGATTTATATTTGTTGTTTATTTCAAGAAATTGTGTTGTATTTTGATTTTGTGGTTAGTTGGAATTTTTATAGTTTTTATGGTTAATTTATCATATTTTAATTGTGATGGTATTATATGTGCAGATTGAATGGATTAGACGTGACTTACATGGTGCATCTAGTAAAATAAACTTATGCACTAAAGTTTCGGTATTAGATCACATAGATGTAACATTACGGTCTGTAGGAGGGGGGCAGTTAGTAGAACAGTTTAAGAATGGACCTTTTGGGAAATTATTAAATTGGAAAAAGCAGGGTCCAAGTGCATCTCAAGCACTTTTAGAATTATTCAGTTACCAAATTAGATCTCCCAACCCACATGAGTTATGGTTTTTAATTGGTCGTCAGCCTATTAGATTCTCGGTGACGGAGTTTGCTCTAGTGACTGGTTTTATGTTTGGATCTAGTAGTTTTGATGTTGCTGGACAGTATGACCCATCTAGTACTACAGTCTATGTACAGTTTTGTGGTGGTAGGTCTATTAGTGCGAGGGATTTGTTAGACCTATTCAAGAATATGAAAGTAGATAAAACTAGACATGACTTGTACTTAAAGGTGGCTAATCTTCTAGCATTATGGTACTTCGTACTTGGGTATTCGGAGAAGCGCAAGATAGAGCCCTGGATGTATGAATTACTTGATAGGTGGGATATTTGGTCTGGATTTCCATGGGGTGCATACGCGTATCAGTCTTTACTTCATTATATCGCGTATGTTCCCACCACAGTTGCTGAACTTGGTCAAAGCTTTCATCTTGGTGGACCGATCTGGGCTTTGCAGGTAAATTATTATAACTTTTATTGCATCATTGTTGCGAGATAATTTTAATTAACTAGGACATTTAATTGTGTAGGTGTGGTCTTACGAGGCCATTCCGAAGCTGGCAGCTGAATGTTGTACAGTCAATACGCCGATTGTCTTTCCAAGATTTTTGAATTGGAAGTTTAGCAGGCCAGAGGTTAAGAATTGGAGTACTTTTTTTGCTGATCCGAATGTAAGTAATTTCGATAAATATTTTTAGAGTTTTAAATATATTTACTTACAATTGCGTTTCTTATTGCAGCTGTCATCCTTGCCTTTTTTATATCCTACTGCTGACGAGGAGCGCACTGCATATTATTTGTCTAGTCAGCAAGAGAATCCCATTGGCGTTGCATTTCACATGCCTGAGAATCCAGTACGCCCAACCAGAAGACGAGATGACGGTCTCCCTGTTCTGTTTCGTCGAGCAACCCATGCAGGAGGAAGTGGAGATGGTGATGAGGGGCGACATGATGATGAGGGGCCTCATGCTGATTTTGGGTCTACTGCTGGTCATGAGGATGTAGGGCATGACGATGATGATGATCAGGGGCAAAATGTGGATGGAGGGCCTCGTGAGGGAGGACATGAGGAGCCACATGACTCCAGAGGATCTCGTAGGCGCAGTCGTTCGACCCGACATGGTTCTTCATCCAGTGGGTCCTCTGGTGATTGTAGGAGATTTCGTGGATCACGGAGATTGTTTGCGATGATCCGAGATGCTGTTACTGCTGCGGTGAATGCTGCAGTTCTCGCTGCTGTTGATCGTGCATTCCGTACCTATGGATGTAGACGAGATGATGTTGGCGAGTCTAGCCAGAGTAGGAGCCGGAGACGTGAGATGGAGAGGGTGCCGGATCAGGTTCCGGAGCAGGACCAGGATCAGGATCAGGATCAGGATCAGGACCAGCCGCCAGTGCGTGAGCACCGCAGGCATAGTTCAGTAGAGACTGGTCGGCGTAGCAGGTCCAGTTCGGCTGGTCATGAGCGTCGCAGACATAGTTCGGCGCAGCCACTTGATATACCCTCTCCGAGCGCTTTTGGGATACCCGGGACTACAGCCACTCCGAGTCAGTTAGCTATACCCGAGATTTCAGCCCCCCCGAGCCATGTTGATATACCCGGCAGTTCAACCAATCCGGGACATTTTGATGTCTCACGATGTGAAGTCCCAACACCGGTACTCGCCGTATAATTCATAACAATATAAACATGCGGCTCCGAATAAAGAGCAATCAATCGTTGAAGCTCTAGATCCGTCACCAACAACGATTTCATAAATCTGCCACTTCGGGATTGGGCAGTATAATAAATATTATACTCACCGAGTATGGCTTCCGCATCAAAAATAAGTTGAATGTTGCTTCTTAATGCGGCTATGGAAATGTTGGCGACTGGTATATAAACCAGTCGTTCTTGTCCGCCAATGTAGTTGCACGAGTCATCCCATTGCCCATTGTAGTGAAGAATTACGCTGCACCAATTCTCCATTTTGAGAAACAAAATAATTTATTTTGATGAAGATAGACGGAGACTGAAAGTGAAAGTGAAACAAAAGATGTAGTGCGAAGAAATGTTTATGCCACCACAAACTTCACTTCAATTATATAAGTAATACAGAGTGTCGGCAAATAGTTGAAGGAAATAAAATTGATCAAATAAAAAAAAATTGATCTCTGCAAAATTTTCAAAAATATCATGTACGATTCATTACTCTTCACATAATAATTCCAACAACCTATATAATAGGTATGCAGTGTGCATGGACTCATCATATCAATATGTTTGAACACTTTATTGCATTACTATGCAATAGCAAAATAAGTAAAATATTCTCGTGCAAAATCAACTCAAAAGTATACAAAATATATTTTTATAAATTAAATAGGAAGAATTAGATTTTTAAAATTTAAATATATATTTAAAAAATGAAAAAAAAAACATGAGTTAGACCGGGTCGCCACCGATCCCACTCGGTGGCACTCGGGTCTCACTCGGTAGGACCGACAAAATATATAAATATAAATATAAAAAAAATTGAGTGCGACCGAGTCGCAACCGTTCCCACTCGGTTCGCACTCGTGTGGGACCCACACATTTTCGAATTAAAATATTAATTGAGTGCGACCGAGTCGCCACCGTTCCCACTCGGTCGCACTCGGTTCGCAATCGTGTGGGACCCACCATTTTTCGAATTAAATTATTAATTGAGTGCGACCGAGTCGCAACCGTTCCCACTCGGTCTCACTCGGTTCGCACTCAAGTGGACCCCAAAACATTTTAATCGAATTTTGCTCTTAAAAAAAAACATGAGTGAGACTTGGCTATTCCATTTTAATTTTTTTAAAACCCGATAGCTACCCTAATTATTTCTTTTTGTGAGTAAATAAATAGATTTTGGTTCTAACATCTATAAAATTAGTTAACAACAAATTTTAACTAAAAGATTAGACATAAAATTCAGAATAATTGCAATCAAATGATTTGTAAACTAATTCCAACGCTAAAAATTGTACTTTTGGCTAAAATTGCAATGAGTTAATAAAAATGGCTAAAATTGAAATGTGTTATAAGAAAATGGCTATTTCAGATAATTTAGACCAAAGATATCTCAATAATCTTATGTTGTGAAACGGATTGATTCTTATTTTCTTACTTTGAGAATCTACGGATTATAAGTAAACCTGAAAATAGAGTTCGTAAACATAATCAATCGACTTTTTTCTATTAATTAATTCTTTAAAAAAATAGACAAATTTCTTTTATTAATCAACTATATATAATCCAAACAATTGATTGATTTTCATATCAATTGGCCGATTAGTACTTTATTCTTTATTCTTATAACAAGAATTAATCCATTACAAATTCTAAAATGAGAATTAATTTTCTTCATACATATATATCTTAGGGTTTTTAGTAATATGCAAATTGAGATGTTGATGTCACTATGTTAATTATATTTTGAGATTTAATTGGGTCAACTATACTATGAGAGTGGTTTCCTTCTTAAATTTTTTTACATTAATTTAAACACACACCCTATATGTCTTCATGGAAATTCGAACACTTTGACCTTTTGGTCATTAAAGAAGGAAAAGTTAATCTCAAACTTTTTATTAATTTTTTTAATAAAAATATATTTATTTAAAATTTATACATTTAGATGTTTTAGAAAATCTCAAACTCATGATCTTTTAATTAGGGTAAAAATTTGCGTTAAGCACGCCTAAACGGTTTAGGCGGGTTTTATTCATACTCAAATGGGTTCATCTATCCTAAATAGGGTTTATTAATCCCCAATCAGGGCATATTAGATGGATTTGGCTTGGGTTAATGGATAAAAGCCACCTAAACTGTTTAAGAGTGACTAACCCGAGACTAAAGATAAGACACTTTCACTAACACACATCGAACAAGGGACATAAAATCTTTATTTACATGATATGTCTATTCATTCGAGTTTCGTTTAAGGTGGGCAGATGGGAAGGTTGACTTGATGAGAGTTGGTGTGTAACTGTGTATGATGAATACACATTAATCATTTTTTTTTTCAAGTAAACTAACAATATAAAAAAAAAAAATTAAGTTTTTTCACTCCTGGTAGGAGAGTAGACTTGGCCTTTGTATGTTTCAAAAGACGGAATTAAGTAAATTTCCTCATTTATCATTTTTAATCAACTCGTCGTTAAGTAGTCTTAATCATCGTAACTTATTATCTTAAAAAAAAAAAAGGATCGAATTAAATTCCACATAGAATTCAACAAGTTGAAAATAGATAAGAAAATATGAGACAAGAAACATTGGGACCTTCTTGAAAGGGGCTCAGGTGATTATTTATGTGAATATTATTCCTTAATATATATTAGTTTCGTAAGGTTGTAATTATTAATGTCAATTTAGATCATGGTTGTATAATTTACTAGCCGCTAGATGGACGTTCACTCCCGTGCATCGAAGGTACTATCTGCGGGAATGTCATGAGCTGCTCGGTTTGAGGTCGAGTGATATGATCCGTCATGTTGATAATCTTGTCTATTTCTAAATGGTACTTTATTTTTACTTTTTAACACATATATATAACTAATTATAAATAATATAGAAATTAATTATTATTTTTTTGAAAATTATATAGAGATCTGTCGTGTGAGTTTGGGCCAACTTGGTAGTACCTAACCGCGCCAAATAATGCAAAAATGTTTAATAAAGTCGATTTTATGATTATTAAGATGAGTATATATTATTTAACTCGATATCAATAAGATAGAACTATCAAAAAAAAGGTTTGAAATACTCATCTGTGTTAATGCCAAATTTAATTAAAGGTATAAAATGTCCGGTTAAGTTAATTCAACAACTCGCCTAGTGTCAGTTTATTTTCTTAGATTGATAGCTCTACTATTAATTATGCATATGTTTGACAAAAATTTAAATATAACCTACATGTTTACATAAACCTAAAATTTCTCATAAAGTAGATTAATTGCACATTTAATTCTGACTTCAATCCTAACCTTTTTTTTTACATTGATGTCACTTTAAATGATTTATGTAATTATTGTCAACCCTACTTTTCTTTTTTTCTTTTTTTCTTTTTTTTAGCTATGTCGACCCTACTTCTCTCTTGTGTAATTAGAAATGTTTAAAAAGCTTCGAGCTCTAATGGAATCACTCTATCAACCCTTAAAAACGATCGGACTTGTGTTAAATTATAGAGTCTAAAGATTTTTATATTAATGGATAACTCAACAATTTTAAATGTGTTGTTAAATACTCCCTCTGTCCCACTCTATTAGTCTCATTTGCCTTTTTGGTATGTCCCACTCTATTAGTCTCATTTCCTAAAATGGCAAACTTTTTCACACTCATCAATAAAATATTAATTCCACTACACTCACAAACATTGGTTCCTGTGCCGAAACCATATGGGACTAATAGCGCGGGACGGAGGTAGTATTATATAACATATAACGTGTAACTAAAGTATTGTTATCCTGCAACTAATTTTAATTATAAATATAATTGTTGTGAAGAATTCCTACCTAATTGATGTTTTGATTTGTTCAAGATTGTAAAAAAACCACCAGTTTAGAGTGTCTATAGATTAGCATAGTTGTTTCAAACTTATAATATCATGTTAGGAGGTCTATCAAGTTATAATGGATCTGATCAAAACAAACTGGATTCGGAATCTAATCCACTAGTTTGGACCGCGCAAGGAGTTAGAAGAAATTGACTACCAGCTTGTAGCTGACACTCAAAGAAACTAGCTGACATCACAAGTTTACAAGCCCAAATTTCTCAAAGCATTTCTAACTTGTGCATAGAGACAAAGAGAACAAAGTTAGAGGAATGTTTTACAAGGCCAGACGTTAAAAAGAAGATGACTTAAAGTCTGAGACCCCGGTGCGCAACTAGTTGCGATTCCTCGGACTGGCAGAGCCGTTCTGACCAAAAACTGCAAGTCAACATCCATTGCTAGAAAATAACGGAGTAGGTGCAGAAATTCTGGAAAAGCAGTCTATCCTTCGTAGAGAAGAGAGGCGTTGGATTGGACAACATCCAGATTGTCTCTAAAGTGCTACAATTTCAAAACTCGTCCACTTCATCTATAAATAGATAAAATGCACACAGAGAAGAGGTTACAGAACCATTTTCACAGATCTTTCTAATCCAACATAAAACTGAAGTACAAAAGCTTTGCAAAAGTGCAAACTCAAGCTTTCAACCTTCAAGACTTTTCTAAGCTTATTGTGTGCCATCTTTGGACATGAGACTTGTAGCCTTCTAGCTCGAGTTATTTCTTGATGTTCTTACTTTCCTAGTAAGAACACAACAGTTGTTGTCTATCTCCAAGTAGTAACTATCACGGACGTCTTGCGCAAGTTCGACACTTTTGGGAAGAATTATAAAGTTCCCAAAGTTCCGGAAAGGAGGCTCCGTGGTATGCTCACACTCCAAGTTCTGAGAAGCAGAGACATGGACAAGTGAGCTAGTGGACTGACAGATATTGACATCTTCCAGCTAGCGATAGATTGTGAAGTTCCTTTGTAACTGAAACTTAGTGATTTCCAGACTTACAATCTGAAGAGAGGACAGGGGACATTTGTGTTCGAACATCTATAAATCATTTTGCACTTTATTGATTTATTTACTTTCTTGCAATGATTTTAAAACTCAACACATTCTAAATGTTGAAGTACACTTGGAAACTTAACTTAACTTTAAGCTCGCGAAACTATAAGTTTTCTTAAATACAAATTGGTGAGCAACTACCAGTTCAAGTTTGATTTAACTTATTTTCGCTGTACACCAACTCTGATCTCGGGACCAACAAGAATACATAATAGTTTTTTTTTTAACATTAATTTAAACACACCATATATGTCCCCATAAAAGATCTATGGCCTATTAATCATAAGTTAAGTACTTTCACCACTGCATCCTAAACAAGAGACAAGATATACTATAGTTAAAATTTATAATCAACAAAGTTTTGAGATAAATCTCAAAATCGATATGTATATTAAGATAAAATTCATAATTTTCCCTCTATTGTTAGTAATAACACTCTCGCTAAAATATAATATTATAGTTTCAATGTAAGTTTTTATGACTGACACCTTTATTGAGTACATTATGATTATCATCAAGGCATAATTTTTATAATATCAGCCCATTTTTTATATATTGAGTTATTATAATAAATAAGACTTTACTGAAAAATAAATATGGCTACTTAGCTTAAGTTTTTATAGTATCTTCTCTAATCTTTAATGTTGAGGTTCCGTTTTTATAAACACCACATGGTGGCCTAGATTTTAGGCAAATAATAAAAGAATTAGTATATTACAAAATTTATTATTTAAAACAATTTGTATATGAGATATTTTCAAAGATATTGCTAAGCTTGAGTATTGAATGTTTATAATGTTAGGAAATTAACAATGTAATACTCAAAAGATTTGGTTATCCAATTAGTCAATAATGCCTAGATATGGGAGTGCTACTAAATCATGAAATTTACTAGAAATATAGTGGTAACTCATACAATGTACCAGTCGTTATATTCTTTTGATTTTAATCGAAATACTCAAAGCTTATTTTTAGAAACGATCTTATGGGAGAACTTTCTCACAAAAATCGTGTGATTAAATACTTTATAATTTACAAAAAAAATATATTATTTACTGAAGATTTTGGTTAAATATATAGATAGGTTTAGATCCATCTAACAAATGGTGTTCTTAATTCGATAGGAAATTTATATATAGGCGGAAAAAAAATAATAATAAAAAAAAGTGAAAAGTTTGATGAATTTGAGTAGGGATGAAACCTAGATTTATGAATGCGTGTGTATAGTGTAGGTGAGATGTCTAACCAAATCCAACTTTCTCACTATTAAAATCGACGTTGACAAAAAATGTATTTATCATTAAAAAAACACATCATTTTTTATTTTCTATTTCAATTTAATTATGCGCTAAGCGATGACTGAGTGTGAATGGAATAAAAATTCCTACGGCTGATATAATTTCTTTATTGAATATACTATCTTACAAAATTATCGATCATAAATGACAAATTACCAATCACGAGGAATAAATATATACATTTTTCTCATGTTTCAAGTTTTAGATTTTGTATTAAGTTCTATATTTATTTTCGTTTTGATGCAAAATAGTGTCATTAATTATGAATTTTGTCCAACTTTTCGGTAATACGTTGTGTATTACTTGATTTTAAATTAAAATGTAAATTTTCACGATATGAGAAAACAGCAATGAGTTAATTCACACTTCTTCTTGAAGACATCCCTATATTAAAATGCTATGTTAACACTAATAGATTCTATATTTTGTGTAGAAATTTGAACGATATCGTCTCACAAATTTTATTTTTGTGAGATGGATATAATTAATTAGTTTATTCTCATTTTCATACTACGAGAATAAACTGATTCGGTGTGAATAACCGCATGAGATTCTCTGTCCCACTTTTTTGTGTTTCACTCCCTATTCTACTATTAAAATTATTAATTTTTATTTAATATTTTTTTATAATCTTAATTTATTATGTTTTAGATTAATTTTATAAGCTCATTCATCCCACCCAATTAGGGTATATAATATTTTTTAGTAATTATTTTTCAGTTTTTAACTAAAATTTGATTATTAAAATTGATTAATTAATAACTATATATAATTTGTATTCTTATAAAATTTTAATTTTTATTCTTATAAATCAATTAGACTATATTGTATTATACTTGATTTTTATTTTCGTAAAAACATAATTTAAAATCAATAATTGAGAAAATGGAACACCAAGTAGAACAACAATATGGGACAGAGGATTTGATCTCGAATAACGGCCAGTCAGCTCAATTTAAATTCAAACTACTTATCTATATTTATATAATAAAAAAAGTTTAAGAATATGCTGATTTAAGAAAAGGACTCAATTCATTTTCATAATGAAAATCGGCCGATTTTAGGGGTTGTATATTTTGGGATAAATGAAAGATGGAATTCTTGCCTAAATGGATTTTCGGTAACACCTAAATAAAAAATGGTGGAATTGAATTTAATGAAATGATACCTTAATAAAAACAAAATTAAGAAAGAGAGAGACAAAAATAGGCATGCAGAGAAAAATGAGAAAATATTTATTGTGAATAGAAAAGAAACGCAGAGAAATGGTCACCTCTGCTACAGAAGGAAAAAAAAAAACAACTCCTCAAAGCACAACGCAAATTGTCGCTTCTCACATAATTAAGCTTTCAGTTTCTAGCACGATTTGTGCTAGTTAGTTGCCCCCATTAACTTCACCAACTCCCTCTCTCTCTCTCTCTCCCTCCCTCTCTCTCTCTCTGTAATTGTTCATCTGCTGCTTGTCTCTGTTGTATAGTTAGATTTCGGTTAACTCAATTATGGAGCCTGCTGAAGAAAAGCCTTCAGCTAAAGAAAGTGAAGAGGGCTTTCGTGGAAACGAAAAGTGTGTTTATTTATTACCTCCCGTATTCCCGCAGGTATCTTCTGTTTCTTTATGATCTGTCGTCATTTCGTTCGGAAATTGTTTTGTTTTTCGCAAATGTATTCAACAATCCCAGCCATCGTGGTTTTTATCTCTTTAAGGTGTGAGATTTCTATGGATTTTGTTTCTTTGGTTGAGTTTCAGTATTGGGATGGTGTAAAAATTGTAGCTTTATATTTTGTTTTCAACTGTAACAATGATTCAGCTCTGAGGTCGTTGAGAGAAGTTTCATGTACAAGTTTCAGAATCTTTGAAAATATTTGGTTTCTTTAATGAGAGGTTGATGTGTTGCGTGATTGGAATTTGAAGATAGATCAGATGTTCCTCGATTCGGAACGATATTCATGAGGAGTTTAATTCTACAAAAAAATATATATATATGCTACAAGAGAAGTCGTGAGAGATGCTATCTTTTGTGATGATTAGTGTAGGCTCTCTTGCTACCTTTAAATTTTGAGTTGGTTTGCTGTAGACTGAAATTATTATATATGCTTCTCTTTATTGTAGACAAGGTGTTTGCGAATTTGACAGGGTCATGAACTGATATACCTCTGACTTCATATGGTTTTTGTTGCGCTTACATGCAATCTTATTTGAATCTTGCTTTTGTTCTTTTTTGCGACATATTTGATTACAATCAGAGCATGTAATGAGGTTTTTCTTGATTGCTAATAGGTTGGAGAATCAAGTGAAATAGTTGTTGAGGAGCCATCGAGCAGTCAACATCGTGGGATCGACCTGGCTATGCACATACCCAATGCAACTATAGAGGGATATGCGGAGGATTCCGTGACAATAAGCATGCCCCCTTCGCCAATGCCAACTCCCAAAAGAGTAAACTTTTCGCCATTGCCGAGTCCAACTAGACTAAAGATTAATGGATCTCCTGGTCCATCATCCAGAGGGAAACCATCCATGAAAAACTTGCTTCCAAAACTGAGCATGAAGTTTCGGAATACAAACTCAGAAATAGAAAAGGCTGCCATGATAGCACTGGGTGCTTCCCCGGAGATGCGGGGGAAGACATCTATTTCCAGAAGTTTCTCTCTTACAAAGATGTTTACACCCAAGATGAAGAGGACATCATCTCTGCCAGCTTCTCCTATTGTCCACTCAAACCCTGAGTCTGCTCATGGAGGAATGATCACTGCATCTGACTTAACTGTAAGTACTATTAAACTTTTCAAATTTGAGCATTTCATACTTGTTTTGCAATTAGAAAATTTGAGTGAAGATATGAAATGTTTTGTCCTTGTATTTTAGCCTTTGCGGAATCCAAGTTGACCAGTGATGCATCGTGTAAACCCCTTGTTGCATCATATTTGACTTACTGAATAGAATTGTAGATGATCTGTTATGTTGATGAATCGAGTAGGTCTATATGATAGATGGATCGGTATTCATCAAATCAATTACTCCTCTTTCCTGACTAGATCTTACAGATACAGTCATTATGCAGAAAGGTGGGTACCAGCTACCAATGCACCGTTCGCACTCTGTACCTGTTTTAGATAAAGAAGGAAGCATGAAACAGATGGATTCTTTAGGTGGTTTATACCGTGTGATTACTACAACTCCAAAGGTAACTGAACAGATTGCCGCAGCATCTGTGCCTGGTGCAACAATTGGTGCAGGTACATTTTATGTCAAAGACTAAAGTTGCTCATTTCAAATTGAGTTAAACACCTTCGAGTAAACTAACATGGCCTTTGCCCCAAGGAAAATACCTAATACCTTTCTCACAGTCAGATAGTGGAAGGAATCTGAATAACTTGCTTCATTTATGGCGAACTAACCGTCTGCATGTCTAGGTTTCCTTCCAGTTTACTTTAATCTGGAAACTCTGAAGGAGTTTTCGAACCTGCAATGAACATGTATACTATGCATACTGAAATAGAAGTTCTTGACTTGCAGCCATATGCATGAAATTGATGGTTTTTTTAAAAAAGAATCTCTGAAGTTTTAGGTTGTGTTTAGAGTATTGATGGTTAGTACATGTAAAGACTTTTGTTTGGAAGAATACTGATCAACACCATGATTTGAAAAAAGTGGGAGACTGTGTAAACTCGCAGCACTATGTTAGAGACGAGTAGTTAGCGAGCTGATGTAGTCTAAAGTCCTGGTGCATTTTCAATTTTTTATGCTAATGTATGAAGTTAGTGTGACATATGGCACCAAAGTTCTAGTCCAACTATCCTTATACATACTACAGAAAAGAAAAATGATAACGCAACTTATCTTTGTAATTGTGTTCAGATGAGGACAAAGATCATGCTGAAGACATACCACTCGAAGAAGCTGTTTGCAGAATCTGCTTGGTGGAACTTGGTGAGGGCTCCGACACTCTAAAGATGGAATGCAGCTGTAAAGGTGAACTTGCTTTAGCCCACCAGGAATGTGCCATTAAATGGTTTAGCATAAAAGGCAACAAGACCTGCGATGTCTGCAAGCAAGAGGTCAAAAATCTGTCTGTCACACTTCTACGTATCCAAAACACACAGGCTCGACTTGAATTTCATCCACCTGAAGTAGTTCAATACAGGCAAGTATTCGGCTGCTAAGAAAATTGGTTCGGAACTATCAAATCCAAGTTATCTAAGATGATAGCATATGCTTGCTTATTTTTGTTTGGCAGGGTTTGGCAGGATATTCCGGTTCTTGTGATTGTCAGCATGCTTGCTTATTTTTGTTTCCTGGAGCAACTTTTGGTGAGTGAGATGATTCTATACGAGTGAAACAATTTCATTTTCATTGATATATCTTCATTTCCTACGAATGTAAGTCATGATTTTATAGTTTTTCACGCGCAGGTCAACAAAATGGGATCCAGTGCAGTTGCCATATCTTTGCCCTTTTCCTGCATATTAGGTCTTCTGGCATCAATGACCTCCACCACCATGGGTATGCTATTTCACTATTTCTCATTCATTATTCTGTCTTTTTTTTTTTTTCTTTTATTATGTGTTTTTTTGGGTAGTGAGGAGGAGATATGCATGGATATATGCCACTGTTCAGTTTGCTCTGGTGGTTATGTTTGCCCATATTTTTTTCTCTCTGGTAAGACCTTCATTAAACTGAACATGGAGTTCTAACTACTTTTGCATACATTATATTTGCTGTCTTGGTTGTACAGCTTCATGTGCAAGCGGTTCTATCTGTTCTTCTTGCAACGTTTGCTGGCTTTGGTGGTGCAATGTGCGGGACTTCCATATTCTTCGAGGTTCTCAAGTTTAGAAGAACATGGAACAATCAGCAGCAGCAGCAGCATGATTCCACGCAGCCAAATCAGGATTCCGATGCAGGCCAAACGAGTACACAACCACAACAGTGAGCCATAGAATTTGAGGAGTTGCTGAATAATGATAGGGAAATACAGATACATTCCAAAATGTGCTGCTCAGCCTGGCAAAGAAGCCTTCATGAGTTGCCCAGTTGTAAATATTATGATATTTATTCTTTCTTGATCACTTTTGTGTGAGATATGATTTGAGAGTTTTCCTTCGGTATAGCCCAAACAAATACATATACATGTTTTCCCAGTCACAATAAATAGTTGAAAGGAAGATCCAACAAAGACAGAATATTCATATAAATATTGCTTCTTGAATGTAAATTTTCAGAAACAATCATTTACTAGCTATCCCGAGCCTAAACCCACCACCAAGAAAAGGGGGAACTTCAATTATTGTCATCCATCCAACACCAATCTCTCTCTCTCTCTCTCTCTGACAAGTTGGTTGCCCATATATGGCAACTTCTAGTCTTTCTGCCTATACAATGGTCTTTGTCAGTTAATCATACAGCACATGAGTTTCATCACATGCTTTGTCATTTCAGTGAAAAACTGTGCAAATGGGCAAAAGCAGCAACTTTTTCTTCCAACTAAATCAAGCTAAAGCTTTATGAACAACCACCTTAATTTCTTGCATCATTGTTTGTAACTGGGTCCACCTGCCTTGGCTGCTGGTTTTTCTTTCAAGCTTGTGCTCGTCAAAGAATCAGAATTGCTCGGTTGGCTTTCAGCAAAACCTGGCCTTATCCAGATTTTTATGTGACCCTCCCGGCAAACTGTTAGGACAGATTCCGGAGTGAATGTCAAACCATAAAGAGGTTCGGTGTGAACGCGATGAGCAACCAGTGGGGAGAGCTTCGGAACATCTCTCATGCTTGGTGACGGTTGCAAGGTGCCAACAGGGCAGGCACTGTCCCAGTGAGACGACTGACTTCCGGTACTAAAAGTTGGAGAGCCACCAGGGGGGCGCCGAACCGGCACTACAAGCTCATCCATTTCTAGATCCCATAACAGCAATTGTGTATCCTGCACCACATTTGAGGTCTCATTTATGTACCACAACTAACAACAAAGTTACTGACATTAATATCGTTGGAAATTTATAAATTGTCTTGAGGCTTGATGATCACCAATCAAGATTCATTTTAAATAAACCAAATCTATTTAATAGATACATGTTATGCTGATGTACCTGGCCAACAGAACCAAAGCGATAGACGATGTTTTCCCCAACACCATCTGAGTTTGGAGCAAGCCAATACGAATCAAATGCCACTCCACTAACCTGCGAAAGTTGAGCATGAACTAAAAGAATCATCAGCAGCTACATGAGAAACTAAAAGGTAATACTAATTCCATCAGTATACAATACACAGTTTATGCCAATGCATGTAAACAAGTGAGGTAGTGTACAGAAAATAATTCTCTCCAAAAACTAATGAACAATTAGTCTAAAGTGGTGCAAAGTTATCAGTAAAAGGGGAAGTTATTAATCTTCTGATACTATCCAAGGAAACAACAGCCCGAGATTCTTGTTAATACTGATATCAATCTCTTCTGAAGAAAATGATATATTCTGAACTAACCCATGAGTTGTGTCCCTCCCCCCATGCTACAATCTTTCGATCTTCCATACTCCAAACTTGAACAAGGTCATCCTCACCTCCGGTCAAGATATATTTTCCATCCATACTGTAATTTGACAAAATCAATTCAATATTGACAATAGCCAATTTAATTCTGCACACGGTGACTACAAATAGAAAAGGGGAAATGGTAAAGATACAGAAAGCAACAAAATTAACAACTTTCGCAGAGAATGTTGAGTAAACTCACCTCCAAGCACAACATAAAAGAGCACCATAATAGCTTTTTCCACCACATATGAGTTGTTCGTTTTTATAGTCAAAGACTCTCAGGTAACCTACATGCAATAAATAGAGAGAGATGAAGAAACAGGATGGGTAACATGTAAATTAACAAAAGAAAATTTAGAAACTGAAAGGATGAAGGCAATGGCCATACCATCCCTTCCTACAGTTGCTATATAAGCACCATCAGCTGAAAAAGCAATGCCATTTATTGAACCTAGGCAAATATGCCACCTAGCAACTGGATTCTGTAAAGAATATAATGATATTGGATAAAAGAGAGACAGGTAGCAAAAGCTCATAACGAGCATCGGGAAACAAAAGATATAAAACTGAAAGCAAAGGAGAAAAGCATAGAGCAGAAAGAAATTATACAAAGTACCTAGCAGAATAAAGAAATTGCAACTCTAATTTCTAACTTTATACACAAGAATTCTAATTTTTACAATATGAGTGATACAAAGGCAGATAAGTTAAACAAACTACTTGATCCAAAACTCTTAACGAGGGCAAAACAAATAGCGCTGGGTCATTCTCTTCCTACTTGATAAACAGATGTATGAATGAACCACCACACCAAGAAATAAGGGCAATACTAAATGAATCGGTTAAGTAGGAAATGAAGTAAGAGTAATGCAATGGAGCAAGAAATAGAATAGAGTCATCAATACCTTACTGTAGCGTGCATGTGATACAGAAAATTGAGTTTGATCCTTGATCACAGGGAATGAAGGATCACCCGAGCCATCTTTGTTCTGAAAAATAAGAAAGATGAGGATTATCAATTTTCAAAGAAAAGAAACTAGATAATTACAAATATTCTTTCAAATAAAGTCAAGAACTTACCTTTTCATATACATACATATTTCCATCTGCATGAGAAACTACAAATGAGCCATCTAAATTGGGGATCCATGCAACACAAGTACATCGACTGTTAAAAAGAAAATAAAGCAGTTGATAAGAAAAAAGATCTACAAATCTTTAGTCGAAAAATAGAGTGTTCTCCATGGGGATTGTTAATTTGTTCAGAAGAGGGCAACATGTGGGTAGAGTCCAGGCTAAGAATCTGAAACAGACAATAGCATAGACTCATGGTAACAATACACGTAAGTGGCAACATCTCCCGATGAGTCCCCAACCTCGTAGCGCAAGATTTTATGATCTTTGCCTATAACCAATTGGCCATGGGTTCGAGTTACGTCGGGGACACCCCCACACTATTTAAATACAGTACCCAATTAAAAAAGCACTTGTCCTGATGCTTGGTATGAACCCATTCGTAAGCTAGACCTTTGTGCAAAACACAAGCCAGAGGTAGAAGCATTAGAACGTAGTGACATGGGTGCAATGGTTAACCCTAAATTCATTTAGGTAGGAAAACTCTTAATCAATTGAGTTTTCATATCTAAGCACAAGTCAGAGATAGAAAAGGACACTTGTTCGGGTACAAGGACATATATGCGATATTTTGATTAAAGAATAGAGACATAACTTCCTCTTCAAAGGAATAAAACTAGAGACAACTACACCTTTTACAGAAAAGTAACATACAGATAGGTTAGTAGCAAGATAAAAGGCAAGGAAAGAGTCAGTTTCTTGCCTATTATTAACAGAGCCATCTTTATTATAGTGCTGAGCCCCCACAAGCTTCTTCCCAACATCTTGTAATTGTTGTCTAAGAGATACAGAATAAACTACAAAACCAAAAACAAAAATCTATTGGATGAAGACTGTAAGAAGAAGATACTATTCCAGTTTAAACTTTGAGAGAAAAGACATACCATCTCCAGAGTTTAAGCCAATAAGCAAATCGTGCCCATCTTTAGCATCAGGATCATATGCGTGGCAAACAGGATTTGAATTACTAAAATGTATAGACTTTATAGGATCCTATGCATCACAAAAAACCTCTTGATATCAATTCAATTTAGAAACAAAATGAAAGGTTAAAGCGAAGAAACCCAGAAACTAACCTTGTCTTGAGAATTCAAGTCACTCACAAAAATTGCATCGCCAACATTGAACACCAAGTAAGTCCCTTTCCCATCAAAGTTGGGATTACCAACCACGTTATTCGAACTTGAAGCCGATAATGATCCTATTCTGGTACTGCTGCTACCCAACGGCTTACTACCACCATTACCCCCTACAAAACTAAGTGCCCTGCTCCCATTTCCAGCACCTAAGAACCTCGCTGCTGCAGACCTGACACCACTGCTTACACCTAAACTAGATGATGATTGTGATGGTGCCTGCATTGGCTTTTCCTTGAGATGAGCTAGCGTCACCTGGTCACAAATTAATGAATCACACTACAATCTCTTAAATCCAGACATAATAGTCTGCTCCCCTAAGGAGAATAACTCATTTCCAATGCTAAACTGGGAGGTGATCATATGATCAAACTATAAAACCAACCAAATGTGTAGACAATTTATAATTTTAAAAAGCCGGGAAAATTGTAAACAAAAGTTCTACCATTTTCAGATATGACTTCAATTACAAGAGACAACATGTTTTCCAGTAAATAACCCAAAGTCAGACATCTCATCAAACAGAAGATCTCAGCCACGCATGCTGTAATACATCTCAAACACCAAAAATGGTATCCAAACACATTTCCACGGACAATTCAGCAAACCCACAAAGTCCGCACATTGTCAAACAACCTATTCCAAAAATTCAAACTTTTTTACTTCACACAGGAAGAACATCAGAACCAACCAAATGAGCAAAACCCACCTCTCGGAAATTCACATTATAGGAGCACAGAACCCACAATCAACAACAAACTCATCGTCAGTCAAAAGACGCAAACCTCGAATAAACCCCTCACGCAAGAAATTACAAAAATCAATAATAGCAAGAAAAAACATTGAGGTACCTGAGTGACTGTTTTTCCATGGGCATAGTGAAGTAGGCCCGCGGGATAAGTCTTCTCGTACTGAAGCTTATATTTACCTTCCGGCGTCTTGAAATACGTCTTCAAACCCGGGCCCGGGCCGTTGCTCCCAGACGCCGACGCAGAGGCCGACGACATCATATTATTATTACTCGCCCCACTGTTCATCATTCCCAATTACCCAATAATAAATCTCGGAACACCGATAGTAAGTCAGAAATTCAACGAGATCATGAACTCCAAAAAGGGTTCCTCTATGCCTTCTCTTTAAACCCAAAAAAAAACACGAAGAGGGTTTCTGGGCTGAGCCTAAATACTGTGGATGGAGACGGTTTGCGTTGTTGTGCGCGTCTGCATCATTGTGTGTGCGTGGTGTCAAGGGTTCTTTTTTACACCTTTTTTCTTTTCCCGTTTCTCTCTCTCAGATAGAAAGAGAGATAGAGAGAGAGAAGAGAGTCCTTAATTGGAACGCCACTTTGTGTTGCGTTTACTGAATGGAAAGGCTGAGTGAGATTTTAATTGTGTATTTGACTTTAGTTGGGATTAATGTTTTACGTTAAGGATGTGATTTAATTCGAGTTGAGAAATATCTTATTTAAATTTGATTTTTATATTTAGTTATATGTTAAACATTTCAGTTTAATATCCAAGTCTGACACAGAAATGCTAAGAGTTGGTTATATACTAATTTCTATTTTTAGGGATGGATATTTTAACCCCTAATTCCATATCTTTTTAGGTCATACTTTTAAAGGATCGTGAATATTATGTATACTAACTAGTATTGCACCCACGCGATGCGTGGTAAGTTTAATTATTTATAT
>JAPKLW010000333.1:382746-393231 GCA_026898455.1 Plectranthus barbatus | reverse complement strand
TAATTTTCCATATTTATCATCCGGTATTGTTTTAATATATATATAGACTATATATTATTATCTATTACTATTATTTTAAGTAAAATAAAAGGGAGTGCCTCCACAATTCAAACCACCACCCATGTGAGCTATTGTGGAGCTTCTAGTTTGTGCTACGGAGCAAGTGGAAGTGGGAAAAGATCAAGGCCATGACTGCAAGCACGTGGGGCTATGAGATCGTGTACTCCATGACATGAATAAAAGGAAGGTTGAGGCATGAAGAACATTGAGCGACTGAATTTATTCAATATCGTACGGGAAGCTCTTCAAAGTCTTTAGTTCTTCACCCTTACTATTCAAAGACCACCATACCAACATAAAGGCGATCTTCGGAGAGTAAATCCAATGATCGAAAAAATGCTACTTGGTGTCATTTAGGTTGATTAGTAAGTATTGTAATTGAATTTATTCTAAATAATAAAGTTAGAAAAAAATATTATATTTTATGTGCTTGTAAAATTAGGACAGGGGAGTATATTATTTTTTATAAAGTTTATACAACCCTTTACCTGGTTTATAATCCCTTGTTAGTTCAAAAACACTTCTAGAATGTCATGGGCCTTGTCAATAATTTTAAAATTAATATTAATTACTTGTGTATTATGCAAATTTGTCATTTTTCAGAAGGATCTTATCTTTCTTGTATGGTATTTGAGTTTCTAACTACTGATGTTTGGGAAAGAAAAAAAATAGCTTTCAAACTTGATTCCATTAGTTTAGATCATTGGTTGTGTGGATAACAGGAGTTATAATGAAATAGTCTCATAAAAATGATTTTTCAAAAGGTATAGTAAGATCAGCAATTATAACTAATACTTCTTCTAAAATGATTGAATATCACTGCCTAAATTATACAACAAAATGCATAACAAAAAACTTGATAAAACTCCATCTTCACCAAAAAAAAACCATCTCTTCTTGGTACTTGATTCTACAACAGGTATATCCTTTGTCCTAATTCTCGATTCCTTGATTCCTCCTGCATAAGAAAGTCATATTCACCTATGGATGATGAATGCATGAAAGTTTTTTACATGTATCATGTAGAATTTGTTTATTCTCTACAAGACTAGTTATTATGGATGCATGAAATAACTGCAAACAATGAAGAATATCCTATATTATGTCTTACCGAAAAACACCCAAAAACAAATTCTAATTCAAGAATTGAACTTGTCTTACCGAAAACAAAATGCAACAGGAAGTATTATGAATAATACCTCTCCAACTGTGTTGCCTCTGCTTCCATTCCAACTGGTTACATCTTTCCTTTGCTAGCTCCAAATACACTACTATATATCAATCAACTTCCCTCCTTACGAAATGTAATGAGAAGGTCATGGAATGAAGGCATTACATAGAAATAGATTACGCAACACAAATCAACACCCTCGACCACAATGCGATGCTATCTCCGGTGGAATTACTGGCCCCATCATCAGATCATCACCCACCAGTAGAATTTTAAGTTTCCTCCATGCCTGGCTTTGAATCCACTGTGCAAGCACAAAACAGAACAATAATCAACAAGATTTCCCAACCAGTTTTTATAACTATATCTTCCAAGTTAGAGAGCATGGGCAATATCTAACCAAACAACATACCTATACGATGCCAACATCAACTTTTCTCACCTTTCCAAAGTCATAAACTAGGATCAATATCATTCAAACAAGAAAAATCCCAGCATGTGCATGCCCTAAAACATCAACGTACTATATCTTCCAAGTTCGAGAGCATACAGTTTATCTTCTCAAATCCAAACATACTATAAGGCGACAAAAACAACATTTTTCACCCTTCCAAAGTCATAAACCAGTATGAAATTCACTAAACAAGAAAAAGTCGTACATGAGCTTGAATTAAATTAGACAAGTCACTCATGCGTTAATACTTCGTTATAAATAACAAATATTAAGATGTGAGTGATAAATGATTAATAAAATATAAAGGTATGAGTGAGTAATTCAGGCACCATATTGTTTACTAACAGCTCAAAAGAAGCATTGAAAAGAAGAAAGTACTAGCATACCATCCATGGCGGAAGTTTGTTTCAGAACACAAGCTGCTCGGCAAATGCCTCTGACAATAAACAACGCATTAGAATCACAACATCATTTAAATAGATCCAAGATTCCACAAATTACAGCAGAAACAAAAAAAAAATTTACAAATAATGAACGGAAATTTATATGAGCGGCACGCCGGTGACGATTGAGAAAATCCACAACCGTAAACTAACAAGAAAATTTTCTCAATCCACACCAGTTTATAATACTTGAAATTTGAAAAATTAATAAACTGTATAATATTGTGCTATTGGATGTGTCTAAATTATAAAATTTGGTCCATGTTATGTATTAAGAATCATCTGCATAACATCTCGAGTGCATGGAAATTGGCAGTTACATCTCTCATGAGCGCCCTTGAAAACACACACAAAATCAACAACATTTGAAAAATACCATAATTTATGCAGAAAAAATTTTAGTTGTTAAGACCAAATGAAAGGCAGCTAAGTTAGCATGCCTTATAGTCACAATATCACGATGAAGACAGTATGCGGTTGCAAATACAACAAACATTGCTGTCGTAAGCATATTATACAAAATCATTACAACACTAAATAAAGATATTCAACTCCTATCATGTGATAATCATGCAAAGAAGGGAACTAGTGGCCAAGACTTTTGTTATTGAAACAGTGTCTACTGTTAGGCTAATAAATCATACACAAGACAACTCTTATACGAGATAACTTTTCTAGCTCAGCAACCACAGTTCCTTCGAGACCACCAGTCTTCAAACAAGCTCCTTGAACGACTATTGGAACAATACTTCCACAATATTCATCATCTTAAACTCACTGGTAATTGATCATGGTTTAAAGACATAATAATTTTCCACTCCACTAGTTTCTTCACTAAAAGGGTTAACTGAGAGTATCTCTCTCCTTACGAGCAGGTTGTGTAAGAACGATTGTAACCCAACATCAATCACGAATTCAAATGAAGAATAAGGAGTATGTTTGTATGTAGGTACCTTAATCTTAGCAACGGCATCCTCCTTTAGAGAGTTGGTGGCATGAGTGGCTCCAAAAGTGTGAGCTGTCTCCAGCTTTACATCTTGAACATCCACTGCAATAATCTGAGTAGCCCCAAACGCCTTTGCTATCTGCATAGCACTGTTTGGCATTTTCGTCTTTCGCAGTCAACACCACTACCATATTATTTCTAGCGTTAAAGAAGGATCCTGGTGTGTGTGACACCTATAAGCATAGAGCATTCTTTTAGCGAATGAATTATACGAATAGAAGATGTGCAGTGCATGGATAGGTTTCATTTTACCATGTTTGTGAAGGAGAGCCGGCAGGCGTGAGGTAGGAGAGCCAATACCGACAGATGCTTTTACCGTTTACCCACATTTGGCCTTCCCACATCGAGCCAAGGTTCAGTGCAACAGGATCACTGCCCCCAGGTGCATCAAATTTGGACTGATAACAAATCAACCAACGCGAGTCCAAACTTCTGCATGATGGTAGATAAAAAAGTTAGTTTTCAGTTCCTGCTTTGGATAATTTCTGAGTGTATCCAAATACATCATTTCCTTTTGTGTGGAGAATATGTTGCTTGTTCATTCTGATTTCTGTGTGTGAATAGCTGCAAGAATTTGTATCAGAACTTGGGTCAGCACAAGCAGAGATTCATGGCAGCCAAAAAATCCATGCACAATTACATCTCTTGAGAAAGCGAAGGAAGCAACTTCATCTCCAAGATTTATCAGCTGCATAAGTACCAAATTAAGCCAAGTGAAGCAATTCAGGCGCGGAAAGATCATCAAACCAGTGTCTGAAACCACAAACAGCCATCTCATGGCCAAGATTTATCAGCTGAAAGCATTGTTGGACTAGCCAAGTGAGATTGCTTACCCAGATTTTTAAAGATTTTGTTGACTCTGATCTTTCTGGGATAATCTGAAGGACGTCAACCTCATCTCTTCCCTCCTTGATGCCGTGGAAAATCTTCCCAACAAAAAGTTTGAATGTGCAGAAAAGCTTCTGTAAAACTGCTATCTCATCTTCTGATGAGAATCCTGTTGGCAGGGCTCTCAAGTCCTTTGCTGACACGTTACATGAGAGAAGTGACAGCAAAAGGGGTAAGATTGAGATAGAGAGGAACCGTTTCATCTTGAAGAAAGTCTGCTGAATTACCTACCAGTCTTACTTGCTTGCGAACAGAAACTCCCATCATCACAGCTCACTCAATTCACTGCCATTCAGGCCATCTTAGATCTGCCAAAACAAGCCATTTGGTTGAGTTTTTTTAGCATCAAGATCTTGCGTGTGAAAAGTTAATCCACAATCATGTAGTAATTGAACATTTTTAATGGCGAAGTTAATTTAATTGTGCTCAGAGAAACACTTACCTGACGGTGGATTCCACGAAGCATATGCACAGTTGTCAGCTGATGACGGAGAACTCCATCAAGCACAATCATTCCGGTGAGTCCACAGCAGTGTACAACATCAGAAAAAAAAAAAAAAAAGGGTAATCCAAAAGAAAACTAACAAAAAAAATATTCTTCAATAATTTTTAATTCAAAATAATGTTCAATTCAGCTCATGTTATGTAGAAAAAAATGTAATTAATTGTATTCAATACTACTGCATTGCTAATAATTTAACTAAATTAATAAAAAATAACTAAAAATGTAGATGTGGCAGCTATTTTCTTTAGACATTTTTTCTCTGTTTTTTGCTCGCTCTTTTCCAAGACTTGCTCTTGGGATCTAAAACAACTTCACGGAGCATCTCCTCCCACACTTGTTTAAAGTGATCTCGAAATCCTTCCTGAAACCAATCCTGAATTTCTGTATACAACTCACTAGGATTTTCTTTCCACAGCCTCCCTAGTTTTGCACGACTGTCAATAACTCTTCCCTTCCTGTTCAACTTACACAACAGATTAGCAACCCTTTTCTGACCCCTTGCTTCTGGCTTCAATATGGTTGCAGGGGAGGCTGCCATGAAACCCCTAACAGCTTTTAGGCATGGCAGAACTTGGCCTTCAAGCAAATGATAGGAGAACACCGCAACTCTTGTAAAATCATCTTTGATAGGCAAGCCATGCAGAGGAAGCTGCCAAAGATGTGGCCCAAAAGTCGGAGCCACCCATGAGAAGACTTGATCAGCCATAGGGTCGTAATAAGGTTTCGGCTCTGATAGTGGACCAGAGAAACTACATAATACCCGACCATATTCAGGAAGCCAATTTGGTTCCACACTTGTGGCTCCATGAATATATGGCCTTTTACTTTGCAGTAATTCACTATATACTAAAAATTCTGGTGCAGACTTAGCTATAGATGACCACCGGTGAAGGAAAACTGTTTCTTTAACCATGCAAGCTTGGTATCTGACTGCATTAGTCTGTCTATCTCCCTCTGACAAAACTGAAGCTCCTCTAATGCGTTTAGCAACCCTATCAGCCCAGCCGGCACAGATAGCCTGTCTCAATGTCTCCTCCTCTTTCGGCACAAGAGGATACTTCTCAGAAGAAATTCTCCAAGCACATTCCACATCATCAATAGTCCCATGAGCCCACGAGAAGTCCTGCTGCAAATCACTTACACGTGAAGTGAACACTAGTTGAAGAAGTTGTTTCCTCAATTTGGACATTTCTTCCATAGTTTTGTGGTGTAAAGCATTTTCGCAGCAAAATTCTGTCTGGCTTGCAGAAATCTCAAAGCACTGAAGTGCAAAAGCAACAGTAAGAGCATCACTTGTAGGGTTGGAGAATTTTTCACGAGATGCTTTAACACTTTGTTTCAGTCTCTTTTTCCTTAATTTTTCTTCTGTGTTCAGAGCTTTCTTGCTTTCTTCAAAGTCAACTTCCTCAGCGTAGTTTATATCAACTGCATCATTCTTGTTGTCTTCAAAATGCCTAAGAAAAGGATTTGACAAGCTCAAAGCTGCAGCTGCTGCAACTGCATAGGCCAAAACTAGATTTGGTCGGGCATACTCTGTCACATGTTGAATAATCTGAATAACAGCGAGGAGCATTCTAGAATGACGGGGACTCATTGGATACCGAGCCATAGCCCTCCCTAGAGTCGTCAATCTGCCTTCTTCATCCAGTGCTTCAAGAACCTGTAAACAACGCTCTGCTTCAATCAAGGCATCTGTCTGTGGAGGAGTTGGAAAAGGAAAATTTGCAACCTGAAATGGCAGAAAATATAAAGTTCACTTAGATATTGAAGTTGTATAATAATGCAAAGACCAAAACCCTGACCCTACAATTAGAAATGTGAACAAAACATGAATTCAAATATTATCTTTATCCATATAAACAAAACAAAATGGCAAGACAAATAAGGCCATCAAAACCTATGTTGCAAGGAGTTCATTATGCTTAATATGTCAGTGTGAATCATTAGGCAACATAAAACAATTAAACCAACTATATATAGTCACTTGCCTTGTTGATATGCATGGATTTCAAAAGGAGAACAACACCATCAACCGGCACTTTTGAAATTTCAGCAATAGAGAAATCAGGAAATAAGTTACTGAAGGCTGCTGAAGAATAGAGGCGATAACAGTGCCCTGGCCCAGTTCTTCCAGCTCTTCCGGCACGCTGAGAAGCAGAAGCCTTGCTTATCCACTGCACCTCATATGTTTCCATGCCATTGGAAGAGTTGTAATTCTTTACCTTTTCTCTTCCAGTGTCAACAACATACTTTATTCCTGGGATAGTCAAAGAGGTTTCAGCCACATTAGTGGCAACAACAACAAGGCGTTCTCCATCCTTTGCCTCTTCAAATACACGAAGCTGAGATGGCGCAGGAAGCATCGCATAAAGTGGCAGCACATGCAGTTTTCCAGGGGAGAAACCCTTATCTTTGTCAATTAGTTTAGGAAAGGAACAAGACTGATCTGCTCCTTCCGGTGTTTGGGAAACATCTTGGACTATGGTGTTAGAATCAGAAGCATTTTTCCCTGACAAGGCTCCAAAAGCGGCCTTCAGTGAAGTAAGGGTTCTTTCGGCCCCTAGAATATCTGAAGGCTTGCCTTCAGAATTAGGCTTTGAAGGATCGCCATCACTGAAAAATTCCAAATCACTTTCTTCTCCTCCTGAATCATACGATGCATCAAATTCATCTTCTGAAAAAACTTCTTGAACTTCCTCCATTTGAGAATTAAAACGTTCAGTAATCTCATGGGCACAGTTTCCTTGAAATTCAAAAGCCTCACAAATCTCTTGAATATTGTTTTCTTCTTGTGGTCTCTCTTCAGATATGGAACAAGCCTCATTATTTCCTTTGACTGCATTATCAACTAGCTTTCTAGAAGCTCTACGCAACCTCTGACAAAGGAATTCTACCTCTCTCTGACCAGTCACAAAAACAAGAATACCTCCAGGTGGCAATCGTTTGTGAATGGATAGAAGCTTCTTAAAAGCTTGCCCAACATAATCAACAATTTCTGTCTTCTTCGAGAAGTGCATGGTAACTGGAAATTGTCGGGTTGGAACTTCAATTACAGGTGGAGGATTACGGAAAATTCTTCTATCAGATACAAAATCTTCCACGCGTAAAGTAGCACTCATAAGCACAAGTTTCAATGGGTATATCCTATTTTCACATTCAATATATTTGCCCGCATGTTGTTCCCTCTCCTGCTTCTCATATTCCCTCTGCCACATATAAAATGAGATAAATGTTATCAACTTAAAGAATTTCGTGAGTGAATAATATTGAGAATCTATCCTAGAAACTAAAGGAATAAGTACAACACATAAAGTTCAAATAGGTGAGAGTTTTACTTGACGCTCTAGGATAACCCGAGAAAGCATCCCAATGAGTATATCTGTATTCAAACTTCTCTCATGAGCCTCATCCAAAATTAGAATTGAGTAGCGCTTCAGCAAAAAATCATTCTGCAATGCAAATATATATATATATATGAGACACAAAGAAAATAATAAATAGAACAGTATATGAAAGGGAAGAAAAATAATGCAAGATGATTGAAGTAATATAGTTGAATAATCAAAAGAAAATGAAAAATAGCTATCCCTCACACAGTCTGACCTCCCCTAATGTGCCGCAGTCACATAAATAAATTGTCTTAGATATTCTAATGAATCAACCCAAAAGATTTATTGTTTTATTCTTCCAATGGTATAGAATGAAGACCACAATATGACTTATGATGCATAAACATATCATTAGAAGTTTTACTAGTTTTCAAATTGTAGCTGCTGCCAAGTAGAATAGGGTATGATGATCGCACCATGAATTTGATTAATCATCTTCATTAGTGCTTTTATCATAAGCTCTACTTAATTTTTTCAAATCGCTACTGATACCAATAGAACATTTCATTTACAAAGAAAGTGTATTGAACCTGCACTTCCCGAAGCAAGATTCCATCCGTCATAAACTTGATTGAGCAATTCTCTCCAACCTTTTTGTCATGCCTAACTTGAAAACCCACCTCCTTCCCCAATCGTAGCCCAAGCTCAAATGCCACTCGCCTAGCAGTTGCAAGTACAGCAACACGACGAGGTTGGGTGACACCAACAATGCCACCTCTGGAATTCGGGAGATGTGATCCGAAACCAGCCTCATAAAGAAACTGAAAAAAATTTAATAATTACAATAAATAAAAGTTAAACAATGAAATCCTGCCCTGATTGTAAAAATAAATTTAGAAAATTAACAAACCTGGGGAACTTGGGTTGTTTTTCCACAGCCAGTTTCACCACATATAATGACACTGATGTTGTTGTTTATAGCTTCCATTATTTCTTGCTCCATCATTACTATGGGCAGACCCATCCTTTGCTTTTCGGCATCCTTAGGTCTTGAGACATGCACCACAGGAGGTGCAAAAATATTACTTGATGAAGTATAGTTGCTTCCAACCATTGCATCCTGTCCAAGATATGCATGAGTGAAGACTAAGTAGAACACATAACAGAAAAAACATAGAAGCAAAAAAGCTTCCAAAGATGATAATTATTATGAAATAAATGTGAATAATAAAATAATTATATACCGCAGGCTTAAACATTTCTTCAATTTGACATAAATGAGTAGCACTTTCCACAAATTCTGGCAATGACAGTTGAGTATTGTCATTACCAGCTTCCTCATTTAAAACACCACCGTGTCCATCTGAACAAACTATTTCATGATGCGATGATTGCAGATTGGTAACTGGTAATGACTCTTTTTCCTCGCAAATTTCAAGATCAATATACTGAAATGCATTATCACGTTTCCTCTTTGTAAAAGTCTTTTCAGCATGTGGCAGTTCCAAACCAGCTTTAGAAAATTCAATTTCTCTTCTAAGTTTGTCACGAACAGTTTCAACCTGTAACCAGAATATATGAATATAATTTACAGAACCATTATACAAAAAACAAAGAATCAGATAATCACAAACCTGTCCTAAGTTCCTTGAAGACCACATAAGTGAATAAGCATCCTCTTTAATCCTGTACTTTCTGAAATATAAACAATCAAAACCTCCAATCAACATCAAAAGTCCTCCCATAATCAAGTTCAAAATAATCATAAGAAAATTGAAAAGGCAATTTTCTTACTCCAATGTCTCGATGCTTTTATATAGAAGGATTTCCTTTTCTTTCTCCTCCTGTACAGTATTAAATCCAATTAAAATCAACATTAACGTCAATTTAAATCAACACCACAAGGCTTAAGTCAAGTTTCTCAATATGCACGTACCTCGAGCTTCTTTAACTTTCTTTTTTGCGATTTACTTAGCTTAGGCTGGTTCTTCATATTAAGTTTTCCCAATACCTAATAAAACAAATTCAAAAGTTCATAAACCAAAAATGTTCTGCAACCCAATCTTCTCAGCTACTAGCCCTAGTAGCTGAGAAGTGACAAGACAATACAAAGGCCGCCAATTGAAAACCAATAAAGAACAAAGTAAGGTTTTGAAAAATTAAATTTAATCGATTTTCAGATCTCTTGCTCTAATATATATTTCAAAACAAAAACTAAACTTCATTACAATAATCTAAACCACAATATACCAATAATCATGTACTGGTTAGGGTATTTCATACAAGTAAATGATTCTACAAAGATGAATGTAAATAGCAGAGGGAAAATGAAACTAACTCATTATTATAACATACATAATGCATCATGCACTTTCCAAATTACATTAATAAATTAGAAAAGCACGTGTTTGGCTTTATGCCACAGTTTTATATTGCAATAGCAGCATTCAACTATCCCTTTAAATTATTTGATTCATACCACAATTGCAGGAACAAGTGGCAGCACCGAGCCAGCGACGGGCTGCGAGGCGTAGCTGCAGTGAGCGTGGGGCGGTGGCGGACTGCGGCTAGGCAGCGACGAGGGTGGCCAGTGGCGGGCTGCGAGGCGTAGCTGCAGGGCGGGTGGGGC
>JAPKLW010000333.1:372338-382736 GCA_026898455.1 Plectranthus barbatus | reverse complement strand
GGTGGCCAGTGGCGGGCTGCGAGGCGTAGCTGCAGGGCGGGTGGGGCGGTGGCGGACTGCGGCGAAGAAGCGACGAGGGCGGGGCTGTGGCGGGCTGCGGCGAGGCAGCGACACGGGTTGCGGCGATTCCGGCAAGGAAACGACGCCGACGAGAGTGGGGCAGCAGCGGCTGGAGTCAAGAGAGAGTGAGCCTAAGTTGCTTTACTTTCTAAATAGTATTTCACCGTGCGATGCACGGAATATTTATATTTAGATATTATAAAAATATATATAAGAATATAAACACTAATTATGATTATAGATAAAAATGACAATTTTCAATTAGATACAATAATTCGATATAAATTCGCACTAAAATAATGAATTTGAATTAAGATTTATTGGATCAATACACTAATTATACAAAAATCTCATATTTGATTCGGAACATATATTGATATCTATTTTTATGATTATATAATAGTTTTAAATTTGAACTTTATTATTTGTATCATATAATTTTATTTAATTTATGTATTGTTATAATATTACGCATTTTTTGTGTTAATTCAGGTATATATTGATATCTCTAATTAAAGTTCTTTAACACGGTTCAACTTAAGATATAATTTTACTTAATAATGATTGCTACTTTATTCTCAGTATCCAATATAAAATATTGATAAAGAAAGCTAAAGAAATCAAAGTTCCAAATATATAGAACTTCTGATGAAATTTATTGTTTAGCATTATTATAAAATCTTATGAAATATCAGAAAAAATAACTAACAATTGGGTCCATTAATTAAATAAGAGGAATTTAATCTTTGGATCTTCTGTATGAGTCTAATACATCTCATCCCCTTGAAAAAACCATTGATGTTCTTTTACCATATTTTTATATGGTCACTCTCCTATGCCCTAATCTACCTCTTTCTCTCTCCTCTTATATGTTCAACTCATAACATCTTTCTTTTACCTTAGTTTTTAAAATTTTCTCTTTTTTCACCGGTTCTTCCCAATTATTTTTTCAATATATCTTTTACACTATTTCAGAAATTTAAACTTACGATCAAGACCAACATAATATGCATCCCAGAAACGCACCACACAATGTTGAATAGCAATATATTATTGAACTTATTGTATTGATTTATTCATACGTTTTCAAATGGTATATATTATTGAACTCATTTTCGAATATGTATTGAAAGATTTAATATTTTTACCAAAATATATAAGTAAATAAATTGATACTTGTAAGGGAAAATGTAGTAAATTAGTAAAAGAATACAATCTTAATTAAGCTATCTCGAATAAAACAATTTTCATACACTCCACTCGGGCTTTTCATTTTAGTTCTTTGAACTTTTACTAATATACATATATGTGTAAAAAATACCATAATATTAGAGCAAAAACTTGCGTTAGGCAGGCCTAAACGGTTTAGGCGGGTTTTATCCTACCCAAATGGGTTCACCCATCCCAAATAAGGTATATTATATGGATTTGGGCTTGGGTTAATGGATAAAACCCGCCAAAAAATTGGGTTAATGGATAAAACCCGCCTAAATCATTTAGGCCTGCCTAACCCAAGACCTTCCCTAATATTAGTGATTTGATTAATAGATTACAAATATGTTTTTTTTTAATTTTATAAAAGTAGGAAGTACGCATGTCAATGGTACCATCCATTTTATCTACATTTACACGTTTCAATCCCATCAACTCTTTTCCTTACATGGTTTTGTTATTTCTCACTCTTCTCTTCCTCATTTTTCGGAAAAGGATCCTCTACTGTGCTCAAAGCACAACAGAGGATCCTTTTCCTCATTTTTCCTACTCCCAGGTCCCAACATGCATTGCTTTTCATATTCCACCCTCTACTTTATTTATCAAGATTATTAATTTTTATAATTTTATTTATCATAATTTATACATAGTTATCTAATCAATATCGAAAATTAGGTTTATGTAATCAATGAGTTGAATTAAAATCAAGTTAGAATAAAAGAATGATTGACCTGATATTTGCTAATATCATAATCAATTCATGTAATACTTTTTTTTGTTACTGTAATTTAAAAAATCAAAATGTGAATAATGTGAGGTATGTAAATAACAAACGTGATTTAAATATTTAATATAGTTGACCAATTTTTTTTATCCCTTTCGTCACTTCCTTGAGTAAAGAAAAGAAAATCATATAAATTCATTCTAAATAATTGAAATTCATAAGCTAACGAAAGAAATGAAAAAAATAATATCTATTATACTGCAAAACACCTAAACCCTAAACACTTAAATTCTTTTCTTGTTTTTGTCACCTTCCCTTTTCACGACTCACCTATTTCTCCTTTTTTTTTTTCATGTAAATCATGCTTTAATAATCTCTCATTTGTACAATTATTTATCATTTCAACTCTCTCTCCAATATTTTTTTTTTCATTCTAGATGCCTCTATTTCCTTGATGGTAAGAGTGAATCAATGAGTGAACTCTACGTCCGATCTGTTAGAGTTCTCTAACGGCTCTAAAATTCAAATATCTGGATTCTCAATTATAAATAACCGAGAACTTCAAGAAATTCAAGCACCTAAAAGTATATTTTTTATTTAAGTAAAAAAAAAAAAGAGAATTAAAACTGAACTTATAAATATTTGATGGATAAGGATTATAAATAAATCCAATGAAGTATCCAGTTAAAAAAATACTAAGAATAGAAACTTAAATGCAAACTTTTCAAGAAATTATAATCTAATAAATTTATTTATAAAATGATACTAAAAATCAGAGAAAATACATGCAAAACATTCAATACAACCCGGATATTTAAGTGAGAAACTTTAATCAAAATATTAAATAATAATTATAATATATATATATATATATATATATATATCTATTGACACTGCTTATATACAATCATAACAATTGAAAATTACTTAACTTGGAAAACAAATTAAAAGGAAAAAAATAAAATTTACAATTAAATGGGTAAAAAGATAAAGGGGAAACAAAAAATTAACCAAATGACAGAGTATCTTTTATCCTCTGCTACAATCTTAGTACACTATCTTGTTTTTCCCACTCCATTTCCTTGAAAATTGAAACATTAACTTTCATTTAATTTTTCTTTTACACGCTATCGCTAGCCTCTTATTTCAATCATCTCTCTCCTCTTCCTTCTTTTATTTCTCCTATTACAATTTGACTACATGAAAATGTGGAATGACAACTTGAAGAATTGCATGATTAGAGATGAATGTTTTGTTTTGGATGGATTTTTTTTCTAACATCTAGTGTGGTGTTATGATGATTGAGGATGCTGATTTTGATAAATCATCGGCCACAGCTCGTCAGCTCCAACCCATTGCCGAGGACTCCCTCATGCAGTAGCGCAATTTAGGAGCTACCCTGACCTTATTCCCCACCTCTCACCGTCATGGTCACACGAACCGAAGTCCAGTCGTTGGTGTCCTACTTTCGTCGACGATTAACCTTAATGTGTTTTGAACTGGTACAGTGACAGGGACTGAACCTGAAATAGGTGGTGGAAAGAGAAATTATAGGTGAACTTGTATAGAATGATTGGAATATGCATGCAGCTCTTGGATTCGTAAGAAAATGTCTGGTGTTGTAATGTTTTTTCTTCTCACTGTTACTTTTCTTTATTTCAACAATTTTTTTTATTTTAATTGTTGCAATTCTTTCCTACTGTCGAACGAATTGAAATCATCTTTAAGTTTTAGTGTAGTGTTGATGAAGCATGTTTTTGTTGAAAGTTTAAAGTACCAGATGGAATGATAGCAGGAGGGGTGTGCTGGGTTGGGTATCTGCTTCCGGTGAAGCAGTCGGCTGCATTCGCAGCTGAATCGATAGGTTTTTAGTTAAGCTAAAGATGAAGAGCATGGATCTCACCGTTGCATCTGCTGGCGGGAGGAGTTTGGACGCTGCAAGCATCAGGCAAAGCGAGTGCTAGGGTTTGGTTAATGTTGAAGCCGTAAGATGAGGCGGTGTCGTTGAACAATAAGCACAAGCACCGTACGTAGTTGGGAGCAGCAGCATGTGAATGGAGACGATGGGTTTTCGGTGACGTAGTTGAGACAGGGGGAAGAGGGCCCTCAGAGTGGTGGTACACGGCTGCAGGTTCCCATTCTCATCTCTTCTGTCCCTCGACTTCTTCATCTATGACGATGACGAAAATCCCTTTATATTTAAACTGAGACGAATTGAAATTTTCTTTATTATCAATTGAGGTATTTAGCTTTTGAAATTTGAATTCTCGAAAAGTGTGTGTCAGATATTATTAATTGCCCTGGCTGACTGCAGGCTCTACTTATTTTGCAGAAAATAAAATTAATTAAATATTAAAAATAAGACATAAATATAGTAAATTTAGGATAAGTGCGCATATTGCATGAATTTTGGGCGGACTTTTGCCCGGGCTAGCTACAGTGTTTACACGGTTTCCTTTTAGTATATTTATAGATGGAGAGAGGAAAAAAAAAAGATTTTGAACTTAATTATGTAAAACAATAGATATTTAGATAAAAATAAGATACATGTAAATCTTGTTCTATCTTTTCTAGATTTATTCCTATTTAAATATAATATAGATAACAATAAATTTTGTCAAATTAGGAAATAAGATACAAGATATCTTTTCCACAACTACGCAGTATGATGAATCCGTCGATCAACTTTTGGCTGACATAGCTCGATCATTATAACCGTCGCTATTTCAAGATTATTCAAATCCGACATCTGAGACTTGGTTTTGTTTGTCGGGTCGCATTTATTTGTAAATGGGTCCAAAATTGTATATTTATCATCCAAATAAATAAAATATAAAAATACATTTATTAATTTTTCGATATAAAATGTGCAATTTTATTTTGTTATTATCTGCCTCATATAATGATAATCTATATAAGTGGAAAAGCTTTCTAACATACTAGATTTACAAATATTCTTCAAAACAATATACAAATAATTTAATTCAAAATATTATGTTAATAATATTTTTCACTTTATTAAATAATAACTTATGTTACAGTGAATAAATTATAGTAGTTCACTTAAAATAATACATTATAAAATTACTAAACTTGTCTAATAAATTATCACCATAGTATATTATTTATTCATAAATGTACTCAAAATAAAAGTATTTGAATTTAAAGTCTTAACATTTGTCAATTTTACAAAAATAACATAGTGCTTAAAAAATTATAATTTAACTCACAATATTTGTCTATATTTTTAATTTAATATCTTTCACCAAAAATTCTAGTTTAATTTCTAAGTTATTTCATTTTACGAATTCAATGTCTAACATTTATAAAATTATGAATTTAAACTTTTGGTAAATAAATAGAGATTATAAATTAAAATGAAATAATTTGTGAAAAAATGTGAATTTAAAAATTTTAAAAATAAAATGAAAATTTTAATATACAAATTGCATTGCAAATATGTTTATTTTGTTATTCGTTTCAAATAATTCTTGCAATTTAAAAATTCTAAAATTGATTTGCTATATAATTCTATTTATTTAAAGTTTAACAATCTTATAAAATTAAACCGTTATATGAAATGAATTTTTAATAAAATTAATGCCTAATAATTATTTCAAAAATAAATTTTATTTCAACTTGCACACAATATATTATATATATTGAGATACTTTAACCATTTTTTTAATAATTGTAAAATTAACATTATTTTATTTAATATTTTTTATTTTAATATGTACATGTTTTTCAATAATTTTGGAGGGAAATGTTGAGATTCCTTAGTATATAATATAGATGAGAGTTGTCAAGAATTTCCATCAATTTAGATCTTTATATTTTTATATTTTATTTTTTAAAGTTATTGCTATGATAATTTATGAATATAAATTCATGTCACGATTCTCATATTTTAAATCTTAAAAGTTAAAAAGTTATTATTAGTTGATATAAAGTATTTAGTGCGTTAATTGTGTGTTGATATTTATGCATCATTTCAATTAATAATAAATATTAACATAAATGTAAAAAATATCAATTATATACACCAAATCAATAATATCCGATTTGTTTATTTTAAATGGTGAATTGTTTAAAATACTAAATATAATGTTAATTATATCATGTTTAAATGACATATCTCGAAATAATACTTAATATGTCCAAAAATATAATTTATGTTGAATAAATATTATTTAAAACATGCAAATGTATTATTCATGATATATAAATAAAAAATCTTACAATCCAAATCAATATCTATTATTTGATTATATCAATTTTATTTTTACATAGATATAATTATTACATCAATTAATAGTATTTTACATATTTATCCTCCGATTTATTTTAATATAAATATATATAGATTATGTAATACAATTTTTGTTTTTGATAAAAAGAAATTAAAATATATATATGCAAAATGTAAGGAGGAAGGATCGAACCTGGCTTGTTTTAAGTAATTAAATTTATATATTTATCCAGCCGAAATAGCCGGTTTGGTCACCCAAATTGTAACCAGATCGATTTTAACTAATTTTATTTTTTAAACTGTCATTTTGAATGACAAAATTAAAACTGATCAAATAAATTTGGTTTGGCGGATTTGACCGATTTCGGTCCAGCTGTGAACACCTTTAATATTAGCAACCATTTGCCCATTTTCTTCTTTTTTTTGGGGGGATTATATTCATATTATTTTAATACTTCTCAAAATTTCTTATTTTTTCTACAAATATAGGTAGTGTATAAATTGTCTCGTTTGAATATTTTTTATCTTTGTCAACTATAATTTTATTTCTCAAATAATAATTATAATTTATTTTTTAGTATTTTTATTTTTTATAAATTGACTCCAATATTTAAAAATTACACTTTAATAGCTAAATTTATCTATTTCAAGAATTATTTTTAATTCATTTTATTAATAATTAAAAATATTAAAATTACATTAATATATCAAATATATAATATATTAATTGATAATTAAAAACTGAATTGATAAAAGAAAAAGAAATAGTGTTATGGGTTGGACATGAATATCGAAAAACTGGAAAACTGAACTGACAAACTGTAAATTGGAAAATCGGATTGGAAAATCATATTGTAGATTAGAGATGGTCTTAAGTCAAGTTTCTCAATATGCACGTACTTCAAGCTTTTTCAACTTTTTTTTTTTTCGATTTACTTAGCTTGGGTTGGTTCTTCATATTAAAATTTTCCAATACTTTATAAAACAAATTCAAAATCATAATCCAAAAATGCCAACAAACCAATCTTCTCAACCCTAGTAGCTGAGAAGAGACAAGACAGTACAAAGGCCGCCAAACTAAAACCAATAAAGAACAAAGTAAGGGTTTGAGAAATGAATTTAATCGATTTACCAATCTCTTAGTCCAATAAACTTATTTGGTTTTTATAGGCATAAAAACCTAATCTTCCAAACTAATATGCATAAAAATCACATATCTTAGCATCTATACTTTCGGTCCACATATAGTTTATTTTATTTTATATAGTATTTTAGCATATAGTTTAATTCATTAATTTTAAATAAGTTAGTTAGCTTTTAAGTATGAAACATAATTGTTAATTTATAATATATTAGTCAATAAAAATTAATTTTTGCAATGACATTATTTGAATGGGAATAGCAGGATAAGGTTCTGAAGAGGAACTGGACCCAAAAAAGTGACCATTGTTAATGTTGAAAAATTATTCAAATAATGTCTGAATCTAATTGATATTGAATGTTGTGTAAAACCCTTTTTACTCTATAATGAGAGGGTTTATTATAACAAATAAAAAAGACTAGTGATTATTCATGAAGAAAGACATCATTGATGAAGAACTTTCTTGAAAAGTCACATCGGTTAAGCTGAGACACCTCTTGGACCTAGGATACACCTCTTCGAACTGTGATGCACCTCTTCAAACTGGTCGTGTTCTTTTTTCAATTTGGAGAGACTGGTTCGTCCAAGACGGTGTCTCAAAATGACATAGTTCTTTGAAATGTCGTGTCTTCCCGGTCAAATCCTTAAGACTTCTGTGCCAAGACTCTTCTTTGGGAAAAGGTGATTCGGCCGAACTCTGAGTGAGTCGTTCGTCCTAGGTAGTCCTTTGGTCCAGTTGTTCGTCCTCGGTAGTCCTTTGGTCTAGTTGTATCTTGACTGAAGAACTTGCCTTGAACTTTCTTTTCGACTGTTGACTCCATGTTTTTCTTCTTTGATGTACCTAGAATTGAGCTTGCACATTTTCGGATCACAACAATAGCCCCCGACTTTGTTCGAACTAATAGGTAGTTCGACAAAGCCGAAACAAGTGAGTCGTCCAGCAACCATTTGTTGTCCTGCAGTAATCAAAGAAGAAGAAAATAATTGTTTCCCTACCTTGAATCATAGTCCATGAATTTTCAGAAAGTAGAAGGTTTTCCGAATCGTGAGCCATAACTCTTTGAGTTTTAGGAAGATTTTGGTTGGGAATTCTCCGCGAGTTTCGTCTTACTGTTAGAATTTAAAGGTTGAAATAAAGAACACTCTTGACTCAGGACTTTAATCGAACAAGTTGAGGGGCGACAGAGGTTGAGCTTCTATTTTAGAGATTCAAGTAGAAAGAAAATCAAATCAACACCAAGAAGATTCTGAGAAGCAAAGAGGGAGTTTATTGAATTTTATCATATGAGTTTTCAGAGACGATTTCAAAGATAATGAGAAAAATGAGAGAGAATACTATTTACTAAAACAATTCCAACTACTTAAAACCCAACTCTTCAATATTACATTTTAGTCCCTCCATTTCTTGATATTATAGCAGGTATACTCACACTTACGAATCACCCATCTTCGAATATTAGGAAGATTTTGGCAAAGTCTGACCCTTCTACGTAGGGAATACCCTTCGCAGTACTTCAGTGTGCTTTTAGTATTCGCATCACTGGTTAAGTGGGGAGTGACCCCTTGCCCGTGGGCACTCTGCATCGAGCTTTATCTCATAAATAATTATATACCAGATTTTTGCTTCAGATTCACGGAGTTTTCAAAGAGTTGCCCACGTCATAGTGGTCCCGCCAAAGGTTTTTTTGCGTTTCCAAAGCATTTATTTGAAATTTGATTTTTTTTAAATGGTTGCTTTGAGCAACATTTTTTGTGCTATGATTGCACTAGGATATCATTTTCTTTCTTTGACAGCTTTTTGAAGTACTTGAAGTCTGCAATAGCTTATAATCAAAAATACTTTGAGTACTTAGAAGTTTTCCTGGAGTTAGAAGCCCGTGATAAGAGCAATTTGAATTGGAGAGAATCACTTTTGGAAATTATCCATATCTTAAGACTGCTTTGTGTAGAAGCCCCTGCCATGATAAGAAACACACAAAATGTTGACTTAAAAGAGTATCCTGAGTAAAGTTTTACCCTCAGTGATAGTGCCTCGAGCTCGAATGTTCCTCGAGCTGGAGGTGTTTCGAACTATTGATAAAGCTCTTCAAATTAGTAAGAAAAAACTCTTCATATTATTGAATTGAAGCTCTTCGAATTACAGTTTAGAAGAAGCTCTTCGAATTAGTGAGAAGAGTCATTGGAATTTTAGTTAGAAGAAGCTCTTCGAAGTTCTTCGAATTTTAGTATATAGTTTAATTATTTAATTTTTAAGTATGAAACATAATTGTTAATTTATAATATTTTATTCAATAAAAAATTAATTTACAAATATATTATTTGAATGGGAACAGTAGGATACGGTTTTGAACAACGACTGAACTCAAACCATCACTATACATTATACATTGGCTTTGATTTTGCCCATTTATGTTTTGCTAGCTAATTCTAGCAAAATGAGCATGAAATCCATAAATGCGTGCATTATCATTCCCAAGCACAACATTGGTAGCCATGATACTAATTTATTTCTTCTATTGCATGATCTACAATTATTAAAGAATGTTGCTTAGAGGTTAGCAACATGGGATGGATAGAGAAACTAGTGAAACTCCTTTTTCCCTTCAAGATGTAGATTGAAATTTTTTTACATGTATTTATTAATGCACAAAAGAATAGAACGCAGACTGGATCAATCATTAATTTCTTTGCTATGTCCAATATTTCATTTGGGAGGGTTGCAGAGATTAAGACAAAAAACAACGACATAATGTCGAGTAATTAATTACAGTACTGAAACCCTCATGTTAAGAAAACATATATCTTTCGTGCCTACCAATATTTGCAGAAGGGACTTTGATGCTACAAGAGAAGAAATATTTACAAACTGCTCGAAGTTTTTGTCTATAGATCAAATATCACTACTACAAAAAAGCTAATAGACAACGCGGAAATCGCGTAGTCTATCGAAAATTTCCGTGTTGTCTAGTTAAGTGTAGTCTATTGATAGACGCTAATAGACAACGCGGA
>JAPKLW010000333.1:343933-372238 GCA_026898455.1 Plectranthus barbatus | reverse complement strand
ATCAATATACTTACACTTAAATAGACAACGCGGAAATTCGCGTCGTCTATTAACAAATAGACGACGCGTATTATCGCGTTTTCTATTGATATATAGACAACGCGGATTTTCGCGTTGTCTATATATCAATAGACAACGTGAAAATCCGCGTCGTCTATTGCTTTTTTTTTTATTTTTTTTTTGTTTAATTTCGAAAATCCTGTAAAATACGATAAAATAATTTTTATAATTTAAAAAATGATTAAAAACAATAGAAAATGACAATTTAATAATTTTAACAATTAAATTAAATCTCAAAATTACATATGTTTTGAAATAATGTAGTGTTAAAACGAACTTCAACTATACAAAATAATCTAAGTACATAAAAAATCTTCTTCACATATGCCTCAAACTAATTCGTTGTCCAAAGCTTTCTGGTCCGACATTTTGAAATGGGACTGCATGAAATCAAGAAGTCATTACTAATAACACAACACATTGAAATTGGAATCATAAACCAATAAGTACACGACAACCACAAACCGCAAACATGAAATCAATAACCATTACTAAATTCACAGTCACATAAGTAGATATATATCATTAACAAAAATTGGGCAGCATAACAGCTTAAATTGGTTCAACCCAAAAATCAACAAATCACAGTTATATAATTCAAATACCTTATTGACAATCGAAAAGCATAATAACATCTTAAATGATTAAACCCAGAAATCAACAAACAATATTGTCACATAATAACGATAACACAACCCTCATACCTCATTTGATTAAGCAAGCTGACCAAATACAATTATATATACATGAAATCAATATGAACACAAGGGAAGTAAATACTTTAATTATCAATTTCAAAGAGAAGTCATCATTCATATTGCCATACCTGATCTCATATTAAGCTCAACAATTTCACACCATTCTGTACGAACTTCATTGATTTCACATGTGCTATACTTTTCTGCATTAAACTATTAAAAATAGTAGCACAAACACAATAAAAAACTGCAATTAATTAATAAGATAATGAGTTAGAACCGAATTCAAAATTTGGTAATAAATTGACATATTTAAATTACCATATTTGTCAATGGAATAGAATCACGAATACCATCAATAATGTCCTTCATCAATGATGTCCCTCTCTCACAACATACCCAAAATCCTAACAACCCCACTAAAGATTTGATATCAAAGGGACACTCTTCCTGCTGATTACTGAGGTATTCTCATTTTTATCTCATATAATAATGCGGCTACTTGCCCTCAATTTCAACATATATGATTGTGTTATGAGGAAGAAAAATTATAAAATAGAAACTAAAACTTTACATCTATAAAGTTCAGCACAAATCATAGAAATACGTTGGTCTGGATAACAGCAAAGCACATGCATAGGATAGGATGAGAGCATGTGAATGATCTTGAATTGAATTCGGATGGCTACTCCTAAATAAACAGCACATAAATACAGTTATATTAATGGAACGTAGCAGCCATGGACTCCCATCAAACAGAACAGGAAAAAGACACAAACGAAACTGATAGAGAAAGGCAAGCAGATTCAACATGAAAGATGAGTTTTTCTGGAATCCAAAGAAAGAGGCAACAATATAAAGCAGATTTAAAGCCAAGTTCATAAGTGGGGATCGATATACCAATTAGAAGACTACAACCATGGCTGTCAAATCTCCAAATTCATCCTCTATACTAGTAAAATCTTCATCGTTTTATCACATATTCGAAATTACGGATGGGTGTAACTTTAACTACTTGGTGTTTTTTTCCTAATTTAAAATGTGACTATTTTAATTGATGAATAAGAGTTGTACTGTCCGAAGCATGGCAAAAAGAAAAAAAAACATAGATAAAATAAACCATGAAATCGATACATGAATAAGCAAGTGAGGCAGTTCGTGTGAAAAAGCAGTGTGAATGGATGTGAAAAAGCAGTGTGAATGAATGTGAAAAAGCAGAGTGAAGCAGTGTGAAAAGCAGTGTGAATGAATGTGAAAAAGCAGTGTGAAGCAGTGTGAAAAGCAGTGTGAATGGAGAAAAAAAAAGGTGGCAGTAATCAATAAGAGTTGGTGAAGAATTTGAAAACACACACGGTCTTCAAATTGGTGTGCTTCACCCTCTCTATAAATAGAGGCATAATTCTTCACCTCAAATCATCCCAACAGAGAGAGCATCCCACATCTTATTTAGCTTCTTTTCTCATTTCTTTTGTTTCTCCTTTTCTTTGTAGAAAGAGAGTGTTACTCCTAGTGCAAGATATAGTAAAATAGGTCTATACTTGTATTAGAGAGTGAGTGTTGTAATTCCTTTCATAGTGATATTTTCTCATAGCCTTGTCCGTGGTTTTTCTCCCGTCTTGGGAGTTTTCCACGTAAAATCTTGAGTGTCTTAATTTTCGCACTTATTAAATTCATCTACCAAAATATGTCATCAATCAACGCTTCCGCAGCGCATACCACCTAACAGTTCGGCACCTGGAATTTGAAATTAATGAAGCGAAGAGGAACTGGCGAGCTGTGTCGGCGGTTTGGCTGATAACTGAAGGGAGAGACGGCGGGCGGGGCAGCAGGGAGAAACAGCGGCGGGCGGGGGCCTGCAGGGAGCGGCGAGCGGCGAGGCAGTCAGATACGACAGCGGGAGTGCAGCGAAGCAGGGAGTCCGTCGGGGCAGGGAGTGCAGCGGGGCAGGGACTCCGGCGGGGTAGGGAGTCCGGCGGGACAGGGAGTGCGGCGGTCGATGGAGACAGGGGGGAAGGGAATCGGGCTACGTGAAATTGGGGGTAAATTAATTAAATGGGGTTTATTTACATATATGTCAAAGTAGACATAAAATATCAAAAAATATTAAATGTGGACAAAAATGATCACTATGAAATATGAAACACGAAGTAGTTTTTAGTAAGGGGGAATTAAAAAAATAATAAATTAATGACAGTTATGTAAATTACCCAATTAAATGGCATTGAGATTAATTTTATCACAAAATTAAAAAAAAATAATATATATAGACGACGCGGTGGTGTGCGTTGTCTATAGCAATATAGACGATGCGGGATAATCGCGTCGTCTATATTGATATAGACGACGCACACCACCGCGTCGTCTATTACTGCATGCATAATAATAGACGATGCGGCAAACCGCGTCGTCTATTAGCGCCCTTGCAATAGACTACGCGCCTTCAACTTCGCATTGTCTATTACGATTTAGACTACACTACTGAATTTTCGTGTTGTCTATTATGTGTAGTCTATTAACCTTTTTCTTGTAGTGTATAGAAGATTCAAGAATCTGAATACCAAGAAGCATGGGTGCACAAAGGCACATAATGAAAATTTCTAGTTGCATTGTAACAATAAGGAGCAAGGTACCCGCAGCTCAGCTGGAAAGTATCGGTAGACATTATAAATCTGATCCTTAAACCCTCTGCTCAATATTTCATCGTATTCATCCTAACAAAGTTGCAGCGAGTGAGGAAAAAAATAATAATAATGAAACTAACCCAATTGAACATATAGAAGAATGTACTACCTCCGTTCCGGTCTATTGGGCGCTTTTGATCGGACACGAGAATTAAGGGTTGTGAGTGGTAGTGGAATTAATATTTTATTGATGAGTGTGAAAAATTTGCTATTTTAGGAAAGTGGCCCAATAGACTGGGACAGACGAAAACGGAAATAATGCCCAATAGACTGAGACAGAGGGAGTAATACAGTAGGATGACAAATATCCCAAGTCATAATTAATTGCCAAGCACTTTGTTTATCAAATATATAAAACAAAACAAAAAAAAAAGAAACCAACCACTACAAAAAATCTCTGATTTGCGACAGAGTTTGGTCGTCGCAAAAAGTTCTTCGCTAAAAAAATTGGTGACGGATTCCTTAAATTTTTTTTTGAGTTTTTTATGAACCGATTCTTTAACCGGTTCAAGCGTCCTTAACCAGGCGGTCCAACCAAGAAATTTTGTGGCCTTGCGTCGGCAGGGATTTGAACTCGAGACCTCCTGCTACTATCAATTTTTGTACGTTTTAAAAAATATACATAGTAAAACAAGAAAAAGATTTGCGTCGGATTTGCGGTGAAATTTTTCGTCACAAACTTTAGCGACGAAAATTTTCGTCGCAAATCCGTCGCTAAATGGCAACCCGTTTTTTTTCTGTCGCAAAATCCGTCGCAAATTTAAGAGTTTCTTGTAGTGAACACTCACATAATCAATAATTTGATTGCCCTAGTTCTTAAGGTTCTTTGTTTAATCATGTCACAAACTCTATGAGGAGTGTCTAATGATAAGCTCGTATTTCTACTCACTCATAGCATTATTTTCTTGTTTCTTTTATGTATTTTATATTGTTTCGTTAATAAGTTGATCATGAGTAAATTTTTGAGGGTATTATGCTTGTGATGCTCGGTTATGCAAGAAAATGGATCAAAATGAAGAAAAGTTGGTGCAAAGATGAAGAATTCCGCCACAAGGACCTCTGTTTCGACCACTGTACATGAATGACGAGCGATGTGACCGACACAGATCTATGTCGGTCGATGTAGGAGTGCTCGATGCGAGAGAAGTCGACTGCATATCGACGTGGGAAGATCCATGTCAACCGACACAATTTTATGTCAGTCAATGCAAATACCGGGAAGGCCGAAAAGCGTGATTCTTCAAGTTTTGGGCTAGAGTTCAAAGATATTACCATATCTATCTTAACTCTGAAGTTCAAGACCTCAAGACCTAATCATACTGCTATATAAACTCATGTTTTAGGTTATTTTCATTATCTTGATTTTTATTGTTTGAGTCTCCAAGAGTTTGAGAGACCTGGATCAATCTTTTATTTTTTTGTATTTTATTTCCCATAAATTTTCTTCAATGCAATCTTTAATTTTTGTTTCAATGTTTGATTTCATTATGCTAGGCTAGAATCCTTAGCAGATTCTAGGGTTTCTTTATATGTGTACATGTTTTGATTCAATTGTTTAAACCCCAATTGGTTTAAACTCTCTGATTTTATTTTCAAATCTATTTTCAATCGAAGGATCGAGAGATAAAAATTGGCATAAGTTTTAGTTATTAATTGAAGGACCGAGAGGTGAAAATTAATAATAGGAAGAGAGAGTTTACTATAATTGCTTTTTTGTCTAACCAATAAGAATTAAATTATATGATTAAATCTGATTTATATTGAGATTGACTAATTTGTATTTTTGAGACCAAGATGAGATAATTACTGATTAGTAATCTAGGTTTTAATTGCTTGACCAATGAATAATTCCACTTTAGCAGATTTTCCACCACATGTCTTTTATGAGTTTGAATTCGTTTCTTGCATGTTAATCAGATTGGTATATCTCCACCTAATTTGTTGTACCCTATTGTGTCATTGATTGAAGGAATAACGGGGTAGCAACTCGAGCTTTCAAACACATACTTGCTTGCATGCATGGTAACTCTGTAAGCAACTAAGGTGAGGACTATTTTCTGTAAAAATTAAATCTCTTTCAAGCTGTGAGCTCAATTTTCTAAAAGCATGAAAATATTTTGCTATAAACTGAATGTCTATGCCAAAATGTTTTGTGTTATCATATTTATTCCTCTGGTTGACTATAGTCACTAGAGAGATGGGTTACTTGAGAACTGAACGATGATTTCATGGATATTACTGAGCAAGGCTCATTAACCCTGATGACATTAATCCTCTTAAGTCCTAGAGCCTGGCTCGGACATGACCATTTATAAGTCTTAGAGCTTTGCTCGGACATGATCATTTATAAGTCTAAGAGTTTGACTCGAACATGGTCACTCTTTAATCCTTGAGCTTGGCTCGAATATCTTAAATTCATCGAAGTCTCAATGCAAAATTCTGAGACCAGTGTACTAAAGATGCCAATGGATCGAGTGGTTCTCCCATTCCCAATTTCATCGTGACTTGGAAGTGGACCAACTTCCAGTCACACAACGGTTAAACAAACATGAAACATGTTGAGTGAATTTGTACACATATAATGTAAAGAAAATGTTTTGGATAAACACGGTAAATATTTTCTTTAAATCCCGTGTCTGATTTGTTTGTGGAATAGCTTTCATATGTATAAATGTATGTTTTCGGCGCACGTCTCCACAAGGTACATTGTATTCAACCCCATGAATTATTTCTAAAATGCACAGGTTAGCAGCGAGGATGAGAATGCAGTGGTATAAAGACGAAACTCGTTACAATAAGAGCAAGATCTTGAGATGTGCATTTTCATAGGGGTGGCAATTGGGTTGGGTTCGGGTTGGTAGGTCGGGTTGAGACCTAATATTAACACGTTATATGCCAACCCGAACCCAACCCATTTATTTTTCGGGTATAGAAAGTTCAACCCGAACCCGACCTGTTTATTTTCATGTCGACCCGAGAATGACCCAAATGACCCGTTTAATCTTATTCAAATATTCTAACCAAATTTAAAAAATAAAATATATAAATCTTTTTAGTTCAAATTTTATTTAAATATTCTAACCAAATTTAAAAATAAATAAATAAATATCTCTCTCTCTCTCTATATATATATATTAAAACAAAGTCGTAAAATAAATTGTTCACTCCAAAAATTCACATAATTTTTTATTTTTATTTTATTTATTCTATTATAACATATATACAATAAAAAATAATTTAAAAAAATTAAAAAAATTATATTTGTCACTTTTTCTTTAAATTGTTATATCTCATTAATTTATTATATTTACTATTCTTTTAGAATAATACAAATATAACATTATTATAGGATAATATTAAAATCAAATCTCATAGACTTTATGTTTAATGTACTTCTTTTTATTTTTATTAGATGTATATATAGTTTGACGTATAATGTAGAAAATAATTTATATTATAATATGTGTAATATTAACGAATACAAATTAAATATATTAAAGATAATCTATAAAAAAATGTTAAGATATATAACTTTATTAATTTCATCTTAATGTATCATAAAATAAAATATCATATAATTAATTTGCACATAGTGTGGTGTAAATCATTACATCACATTAATTTTATTTTACTTGATATATTTTAATGTTATAGCACATACATATATAATATATTTTAGTAAAACCTTATGTTTTCACTATTTTATCTTTCTTTCAAGTTTGTATTTTATCTACTTGCTTTGGTATTATCAAATAAATAAAAATACTTAGATGTATAATATAAAAAATATATATTATAAATATATTAATATATTCATATATATATAATATGTTTATTTATAACTATATTTTAAATAATTAGATAATCTATCAATATATTAACGGAGAATAGTGAAAAAACTATTCCCATAAAAAATATTATATCAATTTTTATTTTTATAATATTTATTATTTTATAACATAAATATATTCTTTATAATAAAAGATATAAGAAATTTATATTTGTCATTTTCTTTAAATATTACACCCCACTAATTTATTATATTTACTATTTTTTATATAATACAATTATAATATTTTAATAGGACAATTTTGTAATCAAACCTCATTAAATTTGTGTTAGGCATATTTTTTTTTTTTTTTTTTATTATTATTATATGAATAATTTGAGGTATAATATAAATTTAATTTATAGTATAACACATTGAATATAATATTCATGAATAAAAATCAAATATATTAAAAATAATTGCTAAAATGGTAAGATATAAAACTTTATTAAATTCAAATTAATAATTTGGTGGGTTATTCGGGTTACGCAGGTTGACCCACAAGTGACCCGAACCCGACCCAAAATTTAATTGGGTTCGTGGGTTCAACCCAAAATTGACCCAACAGTTAAATGGGTTGACCCAATCCACTAATTTCGTGTTAGGTTCAGGTTGAGTTGTCGAATCGAGTCGAGTCAAAGATTGCTGCCCCTACATTTTCATATACAAGTCTCCTCTATGTAACCTATGCTGCATTGAACCTCTAATATGTTATTCCTTCCCAATTGTTCCGTACTTGATTGAGAAACCAACTCCTTATTTTTTGCTAATGATACTCCACTTGCACGGGAAATCCATTTCCATGTGGTAACCTTGTTTCGTGATTGTATGATATTGGATAATGAATGCTCTTTTCGTTTTATCTATCCATTCCTCTAAAATTATAAGTTCATTGTTTGATTCATCCAACTCACCTGTAGCGCGCACCGAAATTTTTGGAAGGCAGGTCGGAGCATTAAAATTGGGCTCCTAAATATATTATTTAATTTTAAATATATTTTTAAAACAAATCCATTTATTAAACTTATATTTTTGAAATATCACGAATACATAAATAATTTAAAATGGCAATATTCTAGTTTATATTCATAATATTTTAATAATTCTCAAAGATTTTCTACAAATACTGGTATTATATACATTGGCTCGTTTGAATATTTTTATCTTTCTCAATTGTAATTTTATTTTTCAAATAATAATTGTAATATAATTTTAGTATTTTTATTTTTTTTAAATTGATTCCAATATTTAAAATTACACTTTTGTAATAATATTTTTTAATTCATTTTATATTAATATATCAAATATATAAAATAATAAATTGATAATGAAAAATCAAATTTGTTGATGTTCGACTTCACGAGAAAATGGAGCCCTTAGAACTTTATTAGAAAATCGCAAATAATGACGATAAGGAAGAAAAATAACGACAAATAAATGGCAAGAATGGACGATGATGAATGAAATAAATTTAGTTTATTGGCGTGTAAATGAGACGAGAATTTGGCAGCGTTACAACTTGATTTTGCTATGAGAGAATGAATACAAAAAATGAGCTTCCTGCCCCTATTTATAGGCAGGATAGGGGTAGGCAGGCAGCAGCTAACCCTACGCGTCGAGCTGCAACGTCTCGCCGCGAATATCGGACCGGTTACGGGTTTTTTGGGGGAGGTTAGAGCTCCAACGTTTGGGCGCCGCCAGCGAGCTAGGGTTTCTCTTCCTGGACCGTCTCAACATCGACCCGATTAGCTCCTCGATGGCGAGGCGCTCCTATCCTTCGCAGCGAGGCCTTGACTTAGATAGATTTCAGTATCTCATTGGTTTTGGTGAGCCAGACTTCTGGGCTGGACTTGTCTGCTTCCTCGCCACCGACCTTTCATCGTGCTCGATATCGAGGAGCTCGGAGGGTCGGTTCCGACCTCTAGACTTAGATGATTCGAGACTCTTGAAATGATGCTCTGGTCGTTGGGGAGCACGTGGTCGCTGAAAATCCTGCAGGGGTTGCTTCCTCTCCTCGGTGGTGAGCTTATCTCTTCGGTGCTGAGCTTGTCTCCTCGGTGATGAGCTCGTCTCCTCGGTGATGAGCTCGTCGTGGTCGATATAGAGGACAAGTTGGGGTCGACGTTGACCCCATGTCTTAGGCGCTTTTGTGTACTTCCTTCACTTCAGGTGGGCCTGTAACTTTGGGCTGACGATTAATTGGGTCGTTGAGCTTAGTGGGCTTGGGCCTCGGGGGCCCAGCCCCAACAAAATTGATAAAAGAAAAAGAAATAGTGTTATGGGTTTGGAAATGAATATCGAAAAACTGGAAAATTGTCCTAGGAAATCATGTTATGGGTTGGAGATGATCTAAACCGTCCCAATTTGGAGTGTAAATGATTTAAGTATTTTATATGTGCTCAATATGTTATGAACTTATACTTTAGGTACCCACTTCAATTGTCTCGCTTTCCTTTTTTGTCCGTTACATTTATTAGTTTTACTAGTATTGCACCCACGCGATGCGTGGGAATTTTAATTATTTATGCGTGGGTGTGTGAGTTTAAGATTTATGTACACTTATTCAAAAAAAAATGCGTTAACCACAAAATTATGTGATATAATATATTTAATTTATATACAATATATATCATATTGTATTGACGTGTTTACTTTGACTGATTTGTAAAATTAATTTAATAAACTTTGTTAGTTTTAATTTAAACAATATTTATTTATTATTTTATTTTGTTTTGAGATCATGGTATAATATTTAAATGAAAGCGTATCTCAATGTAATTCAAATATATGTCAATTGATCATATGCAAATAGCTTAATTACTTGCGCTCCTAGATTGATATATGAGGAGTTTCATTTTATAATTTTTAGTGCTAAAGAGTTTACATTATTTTTTATTGTGTGAAAATTTTAAATTCCCAACCTTTTAAAACCTCCCACCCCACTCAAATGAACTTTCATAACTGATGTATGATAAAAATTATTTGTTACATCATTAGAGAGTTATTTAACTATATACATTAATGCATGCATTATACATATTAAATTTGGATCTCGAACGGTTTGACGTGTAATTTGACATTATACATATATGTCTAAAATTTATACACTCAATCTCAATCGTCAGATCTTTAAAATGTCTTCAATCATATTAGAATATCACTTTATGGTGAAAATTTTGTGTTCAATTAATAGTAGTTATGATGCCTATTCAATCCCTTTAATAATGTTGAACTTTATACTATATTTTTTGGCCATCGATAGTACATATATCATATTGATTTGTTATAGCATCACACTATATTTATATTTGTGAGTTTTGTATTTCAAGTCAAAATAACTTTATCATTTATGTTTCTCAGTACAAAGCCTATGTTTCCTCTTTAACTAAAAAACATCATGATTATGTCCCATCTCTTCTACTTTCAACTTCATTATTCTCTCCATTTTCTTTTACGTGACTATCGATCTACTTCCTTCATGCACATTATCCCTTTATTGATTGCACAGTTTCGAAATAATATGTTTAACATTGAAATGAATTCTCAAATTCACACGTGTATCTTATTTTCAATGCAACAAAAAGAAATGTGTGTATATATATATATATATATATATGTATATTCATGTGTAAGGTAGTATATTACAATAATTTTACAAAAATATTATAAACATGGTTACATTAATAAAATTATTTTTAAGTAGTAAAGACTAATTAACAATCTAACTTGAAAACTAACAATAAAATTAATTGTACATTTATAGTGTAAAATAAACCGTGTTATGTTATTTTAATACCTTCATCATACATCAAGAAAATCAAATTTACTTTAGAACCACTTTGAATCATAATTTCTTTAGTTGGTGATGCTTTGACAAATGATTAATTTGAAATAAGAATTACATTATTAATTTAAAAAAAAAACTAAAAATCGACCTATAAATTCGTTGGTAGTAAAAAATAAAGTAGATAATATACTTTCATTAGATTTTACACTTATTTATACTAACAATAGCGATGGCGTATTCAAGATTTTAGAATCGGGGTACAATATATAAAAAATATTAAAATGGAGATACATTATGTAAAAATATATGTAAAAATAATATATATATATATATATATATATATATATAAATAAATATCGTACAATTGTACCCCAAATGTATGCTTACAGTTACATATGCCACTGAATATAAAATTTGTGCCATAATTTTAGCTAATCCATTTTGATTTTCTTTCACAAATATAAAATAAATGTATCATAACGGATTTCTTTCCATAGTCATTGAATTATTTGCATTAATACATTCATTACCATGCTACGTTAATTGAATTAATTAGTTTCTGTATTTTCTTGTGATTGTTTTTGTAAGTTTTTTTTAGAAGGGAAATAAATATTTTGGGGCCTTAATTTGAGGAACAGTAATATAGATATACAAATTGATAAACATTTATATTACAATATCTTAGAACATTATTTTTAACTCCAAGTTTGACTATATAAATATAATTAAACTTAAAGATATATTTATTTTAGAATAACATAATAAAATTTTAAAATATTATTTTCCCAAATCAAATCTAAAATTCTAATGGATCATCATTTGTTTATGAATAATTTTATTGATTGTTGAGCACAGGACAACAAATAAATTCATTCAATACAAAATTAATCAAATAATGTTTTATACAATATTTTCTTAAAATATATAGATTAATTATATGGAATTAATAACTAAGGAAAATCAATATAATTGATTTATATATATTTTCCAAAAAAGAATGAAATCTTACATATTTTCTTTCTTTATAAATTTCTAAAAAATTCAAATCATAATACAATAAATATAGAATGTATTATCCAATAATTAATGAAGTGAGTAGTTAAATTACTAAACAATTAATGCAAGTGAATATTCCATATTTTGTCCCCGGGATTGTTTTAATATATATATAGATAACCTAAAATAGAAATTTATTCCACACTCATTAATAAAATATTATTAATTTTTATTATCTTTACACACCTTAGTTATTGTGCCAAATGTCAAGGGACAATTTAACCGGGATGGAAAGAATATTTCATAAAGTTAATAATTTTGTATTTCATACTAATTTTAGTTTACGATCTTTTTCACAAACTCACGAGTCGAACAATATAAAGTTGAAGTTTTGTTTATTTAAAAAACATATTTTATTAAATAAGAACGAACTTTTATTAAGTCGAGATTCAACTAAATCACCAATAATTTAATTAATTTACAACCCTATTTATTATAGTTTTTTTAATGTGCTAGTTCCCATTATTGATCCCTTTTTTGATGTTGGCCTTTTTTATATGTAGATAACATAAAATAAAATAAAGATTTATGGTTGAATTAGTCTTAAAATGATATTTCCTGTCAAAATGGTTTTTGTCATTTGAATTACAAATGAACTCACATGATCTATATTGTAAGGCTATTAACATCAGTGGCCACTTTAATATGGTCACAATATACCACAAAATAAGAAACTTAAAAGAAAAATAAAAAATTCATGAACTTGGCTGATCATGGATAGTCGACAGCCCCTGAGACCTCCCCTAGCAATGACATTTTAGCAAATGTCATCCATTAAAAAATAATAAATTGAATAAAAATATTTGCAAAAGGCAATATCAAGGGAATCAAGTCATGACTCCATGCTTGTCGGACGATTCATGGTGTCTTCCAATGTCATCCAATCACAACCAAAACTTCTATTTTCTCTAGTATTTCTTCATTTTGATATCTTGTTATGGATCCAAATGATCCCAATTATTAACTTTTTAAGTGTATGTAATAAAATATTATAATTATATAGTTATATAAAAATATATAATTAAAAAATTAATAAAAAATATTATAAATAATATATATTGAAATATAAATATGAAAATAAAATAAATTTTATGTTGGGTGAATGTCATTGCTGTGAGTGAAATTGAGTTGGGTTGTGGGTTGTGTAGGTGGATGAGAGAAAAATTATTATTTTATTATTAGGTTGGTTGGTTGGTTAGTTTGTGGAGTGTCATTGCGAGAAAGTATGAACATCTATCTTCTATTTGGTAAAAATTGGACACATGGCACGCTTGTGTCATTTTTTAATATAATTATATATTTCATATAAATGCTAACAAATATTTAAGTTTATTGAGTATGTTATTTATATTTTATAGTACTTATAATTTAAATTTTCATATGTTATATTTATATAATGTCAATTTATATTGTATTTTGTATTTGTTATCATAATATTTATTTGTCAAATAAAATATATTTTATTTTGCATGAATTATCTTAACTTTTATTTTTCAAGCAAATTATAAATACTTAATGCATAATAATTTATTTGAGTATCTATTTAAAATATATTTTTAATTTTTTATATTACTCCCTCAGAGTGTGCACAATAACCAATGTGCATTAGTGTAGAAGAATTAATATTTTATTGACGAGTGAGAAAAAAGTTGCCTTTTTAGGAAATGAGACTAATAAATGGGACAGACCGAAAAGGAATATGAGACTAATATAATGAGACGGAGGGAGTATATTGTAAAAGAGATAAAACTAATATTGTAATTATAAAGTTAGGTTGAGTTGTGGTCACTGATGGGGAGGTAAATAATATTAGATTGTAAGTTATGTAGTGGATGCAAAATAAAATAATATTTTACTAAAAAATTGGGTTATGATCGGTCACTGATAATGATAGTCTAAGAGAAGCAGTCAGAACTTGGACTTTTGGACCTTTATGGCTTGAGAGTTGAGATGATCATGCTTAGAGATATAATGAATATATATTTTTTAAACAATAATATATAAATTGTGGATCATAATAATATATACCATTTTGTTAAGTGATACCGCTTTAAACTTAATGTTCATACAAAGTCCCAAATATCTGAGCGATTGCTCTGCTTGAAGAATTGAGAGAATATAAAAGACAGTGAGATGTGGTGATGATGATGAATATATAAATCATGCCTAGGTATAATCGGTCTAATTATTAATTAGTAGCATTTATATATATGTTCATTTTTTTTTTGTCTACAACTCACTTGGTGGGACAACTTTTGGCAGCAAATAATCAAAACAAAACTTACATTTCGAGCTTTAAATTCTTGAAAAGGCATATGAAGTTGAATAATCGGACTGAAGTTGCTGTGGAAAATGATTCATTGAATAGTGGGAAAATTAATTGGGCTTAGTTTCGGATTCGACCAATTGCACTTCTTCTTTCATTGAATCAAATTTGTACAATAAAATAAAATATCAACCTGCAACTACAAACCGGTTAGTCAAAATTTGGTATTAGCAAGTTTAGAAATGAAATCCTCCAAAACCACCACCAGGAAAGCCCCCTCCTTCGAAGTGGAAGGTAAATTGCTGCCCCCCTCCGCCGAAAGGATTGAATCCCCCCTCACCCATTCCCATCCCATTGTCTTCAACATCTTCACCTCTGTCGTATCTCGAACGTTTATCTTCGTCGCTCAGAACCTGCGGATCCCATTTAAATAGTATACCTCAAAAATTTTTTGAAAGAATAGATAACGTGCATATAAGAATAATAAAAGATAACAAGGCTGAAAAGATGGACAAGCTATTATTATTATTATTATTATTATTATTACCTCATATGCAGCTGCTATTTCCCGAAACTGAGCTTCTGCTTCTTCTCTGTTGTCAACATTCTTATCTGGATGCCACTGCAATGCGAGCTTCTTGTATGCCTTTTTAATCTCTGACATCGATGCAAGTTTTGAAATTCCCAAGATTTTATACCAGTCTTTCCTTTGGCTCAGCTTCAACGCCTTTTCAGCCCTCATTAGAGCTTCACGAATGCTCCGATCCTGTCCAAGGCTGTCAGTTAATACAATGCCAGATTTTTTGAGCAGAAGAGTTTTCAGCTGGACCCTTTGAACTTAGCACATCACAAGTAAAATTTCTAAGTATTAATAACTAGACCATTATATATGTGTTTTATGTTTGTACAAAATGGGTTATGTTTGTATTTGTGCCGAGTAGATCCTGAATAACTCGATACAGACCAGTTATCAGCTCTAAACATGGGAAACCAAGCAGAAAAGGAAAGACCATACAAGTTCATAGTCAACTCATCATGCAAAAAGTTGCTGAAAGCCTCAAGAGTAAAGGTTCTTTAATCCGAGAAATAGTGTTCATTTGCGAGACCTACTTCATTAAAAATACTGGATCAAACAATAGAATAACGAACCTGAGGTGACTTTTCAGCAGCTGCTTTTATATCAGCCACAGCTCCCTCCCAATCTTCAACTAAAAGCTTCGCTTCACCCCTCTGTAAGATATAGATAAAAAAAAGTGAATGCTCCACTAAACAGAGAATACACTTTTAGAAAGCATCAATGGAATAGCATTTTGATTTCCCTTCCCATTTTTGGGACGATGACAGAAGATTAGTACCTGGACTAGAGCTTCAACTAGATCATTATCGATGTCAAGTGCTTCTGTGCAGCTTGTTACTGCATCCTTTCCTCTACCAAGCTTCACATTAACCTTACACAGTCCAAGATAAAGGTGTACATTATGTGCAGTATGGTTTGGGTCTAAAGCAAGGGCTGCATTATATTCCTCCACAGCTAGGCGAAGCTTACTCTTGCTCGCATTATCTTCTGCCTGCAAGAAGAAATATATCAGATTGATATTGATCCTAATAATTTCACAAAAATGCCGGTTAATTAACGCCGCAAAAGGAATGAACAAGCCATTACACTTTTTGTCTTTTTGAGGAGGTTTTTCAATCCAAAATAGGCCTTCTTCAGTTCACCATGCTCAGGGTCCAGACGAAGACCTTTCTGGTAATGCCTGGGGTGGAAATATGCAAGGAAAAAAAAACATGTAAATTATTAATCAAGTGCTGACATTTATTATAGCCTAAATTGATTGCATCACTGCTGGGATGTGAGAGTTTTAGAAGAATTTGGACAGACCTCGTGGCTATATCATGATCAGCTAAATAATAGTAGGCACGGCCACGCAACAGCAAAGCCTCCAAATTATCTTCGTCTTCTTTAAGAATGTATCCCGACTCAGATATGGCTTTCGAATAATCTTTAGTTGCTATCAATAGCCTCACTTTAAGGAGTTTAGCCTGAAACAACAAAGTGACAGGACTTAAGCTTACAAGGAATTCTTATATACCAAAAATGAGATAATTGTTCCTTTGTTCAAACAGTACAAACCCAAAAACAAACCTTCAAGCATTCTGGAGAAAAAACAAGTACAACTTTATCAATATACTCCAATGCTTTGGTAAAATCTCCTGAATCAAAAAGGCCATTAGCTGAAGTTAAGGCATCCTGAGCTTGATATAACTGCGAGAGCTCCTTCTCTACTGCAGAATTCCCAGGTTTCATCTCCAGAAACTTTTTGTAATTTTTCTCTGATTCCTCATATCTATATCAGCAAAAAACTTCGTGAACTGTATGGTTTGTCGAACAGATGAAGAAAATGGGCACAGGCTGAGACCCTCCCATTATCTAACAGTAAAAGACATAATACAACTATATGTGTGGCCCACATGAAGGAACTCAGCAATCCCACAAAACTATGAGGTTAAAATGCCGAACAATATACTAACTCTGACCAAAATAAAATTCGGTACAAGTTTCATTTTGCAGATTTTGGAAAAGCAGCAGAAGCAAACATTTGGGATTCTAACGTGAGACACAATTTCTAAGCTCTGTTATGGTGCTTCTTATTCATCATATCCAAGAAAACAAATGAAAAGGCAAGGGAGAAGCGGATGCCATACTCAAGTTTCTTATGAATTCAGAAACAACAGAAAATGGATCAACAATAGAAGTTCCATCACAAGTAAGAGCAATACAAGATGATGTTCATTTTGGCAAACATAAACAGTGTTATTGAGTTTAGCAAATAGCTGCCAGAAAGACCTGCATAGCTGACGAAGAATGGAAGCTCTGTGCCGGTATGCTTCTGAAAGTGCTGGATCTGCCTCTATAGCAGCATTTAGGTCTCCGAGAGCCTCACTATATTTCTTTACTTTTACACTTTGCGAAACTCTGTCAAACAGAGAAGCACCACCTGGTTTGCCATCTGCTCATTAGATGAAGAGTATATGCTTAGGACTTAGAGGAGTGTGAGGAACTTAGGTTACAAAGTTCAAAAGATAACACAAAATCAACAAAAAAATATTAATTGTTGAACCCTAAAGCACAAGAATTGTTGGAGCTCAGATTAATTCATGTGAAACATAGAAAGACAGAAACGTGAGGATGTCAAATTGGCTAAAAGCAAATTCACACTAGACGAAGATTCTAAAAGCAATAACTACTGCAAATACAATACCAAGGAATATCAAGCCAAATGAAACTAAATGCACTAGAATTCATGGCTACATGATATCAGCGAATCCGAAAGCAAACAGAATTTATTACATACGAACATGTAGAATCTAGGCACATGCTTATACTTTATATGTTCTAAAGAGAACAGAGGCTGGACAAACAATATCAACCATAACACCACTCGCTCTGTCTCAAAATTCAATATGAAACCAGTTCTGCAAATGTTTCAGATCAAAGTGGCCAAAAGGCTTCTATACAAGGACTTCCTTCATAAACTATCACAATTCAAAGACCTAACATAAACAAATAACATATGTTACTTCTCAGTAACTCTCTTGCTGCTGCATTAGTAACAAGGCCCTTGTAACACAAACTTTCCACTAAAAGCAGGTCATGAAAATTTACAAATTAATTTTTTTTCGGAACAAAATGAACAATTTGATTGTAATAGTCTCCAATTTATCTTCCCTAATCATATCACTGCCGCAAGCCAAGTTGATACTCGGTACCAGAAAGTTGCTACACATATCAAGTAAGAAGCACATCTCACTTCATGTTGACAAAATTCCGTCCTAACAATCAGGCTTCTTATAGAATAGCTTCTTCACAACAAATGTGAAAACCGACAACAAACTAAGGAAATAATGATTATCAGTTCATTCACAGAACAAGTCAACATTTGAATAAAAAATGTATACATTGCAACTACAATCAGATCAACGGAAGTAGTAAATTAAATCATTTTCAGGAAAAAAAAAAATAATAATAGAAGAAATTAAAGAAACCTGCAGCTGAAACGAGCGGTTGGAGGAGGAGAAGCTGGCAGCAAAATACGAAGTTGAGAATGAACACTGCATAAACAACGCCTATCCGCGCGACGGAATCAAAACCGCAGAGCTTCATCCTCGTCTCCGCGTTGAGGATGCAGCCGTAACAAATCTATACTCACAAATAGAGATACAATTACAAACTACACATACACTAATCGAGTTTTTCCATATCAAATAAAAAAGTGCCAGAAAAGCGAAGAGTTCCAATAGCAATGCCACGTTGTATCACCCTATGGCTGCCTGCCAAGTGTCTCCTGCATTACCAGTTAATGTATGCCACGTGGAACGGGCTTTCTTCCGAAAGAGATTGAGATATATAATTGGGCTTGTGTTATGGGCCTCGATGTTGTAAGCCCATCACTAAAAGGCCTATAGTTTGAATCATAGGCCCAAGTCAATTAATGCTACAAAAGCATTTGCTTTTTATGGGGATATAGTTGTAAAATTAGCACTGAATAAGACCTAATGCTTTGATGGTTCAGGTGGAATATATCATTAAATTATTCTTTTGTTTTTTAAATATTTCAAATATATTAGTATTGACAAAAAAAATATAAAAATTCAATAATTTTTTAAAATTAAACAAAATGGAGCACATGGCATGCTAGGCGCTAAATAGCCCCAAACTTGATTTTTACGATAATAATTATGTTAAGCTTTTGGATCTCGCATACCAAGATAGATACTCAGCAATATAATGATATAATTAGGTATATCAATTGACCAACCCATCAATTTTTGAGTCAATTCAATAGCTTAACTAGTACATACAACTTTTATTAAATTTAACATATTTACAACAATCATATATGCTTTTAACACACACGATTGATAACACAATTAATACTATTACGTAGTAATTTTATCTATTTGTTGTTTTGATGTATCAAAAAATTGTATAAAAACCATTAATAGAAGTGTTTCTATATTAACTTAGTTCACATAAACTTATAAAGTCCTGTTAGGATATATGGAGTTGTAATAGAACTGACAAAGCTGATCAAGACAAATTAGGTGGAAATACAAAGCCCCAATTTGGATCGTGTGAAGAGTAAGGAGAGACCAGCTTCTAGTTTGAAGATCATGACACAGAGAAACTGACCGAAGACACTAGTTTTTTAATCATCTCCAGTTTACAAGTTCAGTTCCTACTCACACAATTAGACAAAGAGAACAAGTCAGAGGAATCATCAAAGATCAGTCTTTAAGAATGGAGATTCATTAAAGACTGATGAAGCATGAACCAGTTTAGATTCCTCAAACTAGCAGAGCCGTTCTGGCACAAAAGCAGAATGTCGACATTCTGTGTTAGAAAAGGACGTAGTAGGTGCAGAACCTCATGAAAAGCGTCCTGCTACCGTCAGAAAAGAGACTCATCAGATTGGATGATGCTCAAATGTCTCTAAACGGCTACAATTTAAACTGCTCATACTTCGTCTATAAATATACGAAGAGTGCTAAAAAATAGAAACCAGAAAAAACACAGAAACTCTGCTCAAGTAAAATCTCAAGTGTTTCCATCATCAAAGCTAACTCTTAGCCTATCACGTGTCATCAATTGAATGCGAGACTTGCAGCTTCTAAGCTCGAGTTATTTTATTGGTGTTCTTTCTCTCATAGAAAGAACACAACAGTCACTACAGATCTCCAGCAGTAATTTTTACGGGCTTCTAGCCAATTAGTTCGATAGTTTTGGAGGAATTATAAAGCTCTCAACTTCGGAGGAGGAGGCTTCGTGGTGTGCCCACACTCCAAAGCTACGAAGTTAAAGGAACCAGAGGCCTGGACGAGTGAGATAGTGGACTAGTAGACACTGGCATATACAAGCTACTTATAGATCGCGAGACCATTCTGTAATAGAGGCTTAGTGAATTTCAAGACCATAGTCTGAAGAGAGGACGTAGGACGAGTTGTCTGAACCTTTATAAATCCTTGTTCTTTATTGCGCTTTACATTTTTGCAAGGGTTTTGAAACTCAACACATTCTAGTGTTGAAGTATACTCGAACTGGTAACTTAAACTCTTACTCGCTGACAAACTATTTTCAGAAACACAAACTGGTCAAGAACCACCAATTTGTGAGTGCAAGTTTGAACTTAAAATTTCCGCTGCACACTATACTTACTTTGATCTTTGGACCAACAAGTGGAATCAGAGCAAGTCGATCTTTATAGACTGAACTACTTTGAGTCGTCAAAGATCGGATCCATTTCCTTGCACATTGTCTTTTGTCTAAGCGAGTAGGTTATACATCGATGATGAATATCGTAAAGCTTCCACCATATTCGGCGGAGAAGTTCGCCATCTGGAAGAAGCGATCCATCATCGAGCTTAAAAGTATACATCTAGATATGGTTGATGTCATCGAGAATGGACTAATAAAGATCATGAAGGTCAACACCCAGATTGGAGACGATGATGGCCCAGAGATGATCGAGAAGCCCTACGATGAGTGGTCACCAAAGGACAAACCACGTGCCCAACTGGACTCCACATCTCATGAGTTGATCCTGTCAGCTCTACCGGAGACACTTGTCGATGAAGTTACAACAACGCCAAAGAAGTTTTGGATTATCTTGGAGGCTTGTGTCAAGAGACAGAGCAAATGAAGCGGAACAAGCTCCAAGTCTGCATTGACAAGTATGAATATTTTCAGATGCTTCCCAAAGGAAACATTAAATCCATGGAGGCGAGATTCAATACAATTGTGAGCGAACTCAAGGCCCTGGACAGAGTATACTCAACAACGGATCTCAACGCCAAAATTGTATCCAAAATGCTAAAGTAGAACTGGTTCGTAAAGACAACTATCTTGAAGGAGAAAGATCTCTCCAAGATCTCTACAAAGGAGCTATTCGCCCAACTCCAAGCTCACGAGTTGGACATCCAAATGGTGAACAAGAATGAAGCCATTCGAGTGGCCAGATCACCAACCCACCACGCCAAAGATGCTGCATACTTCATTAAGAAGGATGCTAAATGGACGCCAAGGAAGCCATTCTAAACTGACAGACCAGCCAGTCAGTCAAACCTGGTGAAAAAGACACCCTACACCTCAACCTCCTACCTGAAGGAATGAGAGAGCTTTGTAGAATAGCTTCAAGAATAGATGAGGAGACTGGCCAAGCTCCTAGAGAAAGCAAAGGCCAAGACGAATGCTCCTCAGATAGAGGACAAGAGGTTTGTGAAGAGGTCACCTCGATCTTGCTTCAAATGCGACTCTCCAGATCACCTCAAGTTTGAATATCCACATGTGGACAAAGAGGAGAGATAGAGGCTCAAAAAGATTTTTGAGTGAAGAGCTTCAAGGGCCATTGCCAAGGCGATGCTGTCAAGAACAGAGGTGCTCGACATTCCCAATAATAGCGATGGATACATCACTTCAGACGAAGAGTCGGAGAAGGAAGCTTTGCTAGTGTTTCTAGGCACTATCGAGGAAGAAATGACAACGATGCAGAAGCCGAGATGGCCTTAACTGCAACTGGTGATGAGATAACCAATTCTCTACTAGTTTCAATGTTTTCTGCATGCATATTAGAGGACTTTGAATCATATTTATCCGATTCAGAAGATGTTTCCCTCGACCTACTTTCAAAATTCTATGAGCTTAAAAATATTTTAGTCGGAGAAAATTCCTCGCTGAAAGCACAAGTTTTAGTTTTAACCAATGAGATTGAAAAGTCTCGGTCTACCATCGAGGAACTGGCCAAACTTAGGAGAGAACAATCCAACCTTTTAAATGATTTTGAACATCTTAAAATGGAGTGTGATTTCTTGAAAAAGAAAAACCTTGAGGAGGAACCTTGTAAATGTTCAATTGTGAAAAGCTCAAGAGAACTTGAAGAAGTGCTCCTTATTCAAAGAGACCCCAAGGATAAAACGGGTCTAGGTTTTAGACAAAATGATTTGAGCGATTCTCCATCTTCTTCAAGTACTAACACAAGCAAAAAGAGAATTTGCTTTATAAAGGAAAATACATGTGATCAGTCTAGATTGAAGGGCAAAGAGGTAGCAAAAAATCTCTCAACTTTTGCTGGAAAGTCTAAATAATGGACGTCCAGCAACCCCAAACTGGCTAGTTAGGAAGTGATCAAGAGGCCAGTTTTTTTAAAAAAACTAGTAAAGAAGTATATTCCTAAACTGGCTCAATCACAAACTGAGAGAATGCCAGTTCAACCCAAGAAACTGGCTAAGCAATATGTTGCTACTGCAAGGAAGCCAGTTTCAACAATTAGTTTAACGAAACAACCAAATTCAGCTTGGCAAAAGTCAAACAACCAACCTAGTTACTCCCATATCTAGAGACCCAAATCTCATTTAAAAAATGAGAGGAGGAACATACCAAGTAGGGGGAACAACTACTTGAGGCCCGAGCAACATAAAATCTCTTTTTCAAAGGATATGAAGACTAACCATTGTGATCAACAATCACATGATTTCTACACACATCCGGAACCAGTGTTTCGAGGTCCAATGACGAAATTCATCCCCAAAAGCACTTCAAAAACTCTCATAATTTCTCAAAGAAATGCCATGCATTACATGAGAAGGAAGAGAAAGATGGTAGGAAAATGCTTTGAAAAGCTACCTGCTATAAGGGTAACTCATGTTTGGATTCCCAAAGTGTGGATCCAACACTCTAATATTGCAGGACCCATAGATAATTGAGGACCTAAAATGTAATTTATATCTTGCAGGAATAGGTATCCACAAACTAGCTTCGAGGTCAAAAGAGCGTGTGGATATTAAATAGTGGATACACACATAACTGGAGAAAAGTATCTACTCGCAGATCTCATAATGGTCAAAGGAGCAACGACCATGTTTGGTGACAACTCTGAAGGAAGAGTGATAGGGAAGGAATGCGTTGAACAAAATGGAATTATCATTAAGAATGTATCACTTGTCACCAATCTGAAACATAGCCTCCTAAGCATCAGCCAACTTAGTGAAAATGGTTATGTTGTTTCCTTTGCCGAGTCAGAATGTCAAATTCGAGATGTGGCTTCAGGAGAAGTCAAGTTCAGAGGCATAAGGAAATGAGAGCTACGTAGGGATTTTATTGTTGTGAATTGAATCACTTGATCTTTATAAGCCCGGATCGTTCCATAGATGTTGTAAACAATTACTAATTGATATTAAGCCCTATTCATGCTCCTATGAATTTAATGCGAAGGATTTAGGAATACCTTTTCAATCAGATCTGGATGGTTTGCATTGAATTCGAATCCAATTCTGCCACGCGTCTCAATTAAATCTACGGAATAATAAATCAATATTTTGAAATATTAATTCTAGATTAATTGAAAAAGAAAAGAATATGAGAAATTGTTCTCCAGATTAGGCCTTCACATCTATATTCCTTTGTATTCAATCTCGCTACTAGTGAGGATTCCACAAGATTGTGCTGCACGAGACATAGTCGAATTTCTTCTTCTCCCATTGCAGTAGGCGCCACCCCTCACTCTCTCACTCTAGGGTTTCAATTGTTGTGACTTGTGAAATCTGAGGAGAGAATGAACTATTTATAATACTAGGGTTAAATCCTAATGGGCTCCTTTCAGCAATTAAATTGGGTCAAACCTGAGACCTAATGCAAATAATAAAGTGGGCATATGAATTAATTAATTCCTATGTCCATAACACATGACACAATTAATTAATTAATTAATATTCATTCTTTTTCACTGCATAATTAATACTGATCTACCCCTTTATTACCACATTATGAGAATGAACTGCATTTACTTGAGAATCCTCATATTTAAGGTTACTGGACATTAATTAATTAATTGGAGCTCCTGACAAGCTTCCCACAATTAATTAACTTCTTATTTTCCTGAGCAGTACCACTCAAACCTTATTACTCGTGCTTGAACTTAATCAACCTGCAGGACTTTAGCACGATGAATATTATTGAGCTCCTCAGGGAATGTCCACATCTTATTACTCGGATATGGTAACCTAACTCCAGTCTCAGACCGTACTACATGAACTCCTGTTACCCAAGATGCGGGTATACGAGCACGTTACTCAGGCTCTCCACCATGACAAGTCAAAGCAACAGTCAACCCGTGCATACTCCTGAACCTTCATTAGGGTTTGGACTCAATCAAGAGACGAGATCTTGTATTCTCTGATGTCAGACAGAAGAATACATCTCACTGTGGTCCAATCAATATGCAACCGCACGTATCAGCATATCACGTAATCAAGATAATTACTTCTTTCCGACTATGCTGCAGCCTATACCTAGGTCAAGTGATCATATTGTCTTCTGCGATCTACAACATGCCGTATTATCGTCCCTATCGGCGAGATAAAAGGATACCGTTATTACTCGCATGTAAGTTTGTTTAACAGATAGGAAATAAAGTTGAATGCATACTCATTGTAATGAATTCTTTTTGTATACAAAACCCAACAATGGTCTCACACCTCAACAATCTCACTGGGGCTACCGCAAGGTGCGCAACACAAACATAGCCAAACGGCCTACAAGACCAAACATGCGCATGTCAATGCCTGAGCAACCTGACACTCCAGGGGCTGCATTGGACGATTAAATTCCTGGCGACCAAAGAAGCCACCGAAGAACCTTCGTGGCCAAGAATTCATCGGGGCTCACGACCTCAATAAACTACCTAAAATGAAAAATGGGACCTCGCTAAAAGCGACAGACCGAGCTAAAAGAGAGGGATGAACCTCTGAAAAGCCCAACGGGAAACTGAAGTGCTAGACTCGGGAGCACAAACTCCAACCAGGGGCTGCCCAAATGAGGCACGCCCTGATGAATGTCATGGTTACCGGACCCATGACTGTGCATTTGAGCCATCTTTCTAGAGCTGGTCGGGGCCTACCCGCACGAACTTCCTAAACGGGTTGCTAATACAAATTAGACAGTCTCATCAGGACCCGTGCCTACCATAATCTGAGCCTTCTTAACACAGAAGCTCGACATCTAGCACTTCAAACATATCTAATTTCAAAACAAAACGACATGGAGGATATAGGAGCTTCCCAAAATCGGAAGAGATCAGTTGCATTGTGTTGTAACTTGTTTCTAGTGAATTTTCGATCCATTCGGCGATCGAAGAGTGAGCGTAGGATCTTTTTGACGTTCGAACCACTATATATTTTGTGTCATTTACTGTTTTGATTTATTGAAATGTCTTTCTATTTTATTTTAAACCCAACAACTGATTAAGTTGTTGGTATATTACTTGAATCAGTTAACTTATTCGAACTTAACTTTAATCAATTTTTAGTAAGTACGAGTTGACTTAAGTAAGAGTCAGTTTGGACCATTACACTTAAAAAAACTTCTGATACTTATTTTATATACATTAATTTGGGACCAATATATATTTATCCTAAATCATTCTTATCGAGATTAAGCTTTAAATCCGAGAAACGGGCGATACACCATCATCTTACGTGGAGGCATGTTTAATGGAGCAACCACCCATGATCAATGTGTACAATCGTAGTCCACAATATATGACCATCAACCCATCAAGGCACAATCCACGTTGGTCAACAACGATCATCCCATGATCAGTGCAATTGCCCCACAATCAACACAGAAAGTGGTGTAATTATTGAAATAGTTGTAAATTGTGTAAGATGAGGTATATAAATACATGTCGTCAAATTCTTGAAAAAAAAGAGGGGTGAAAAAGGAAGAAAAACATCACAAATATATCAAAAAAAGATATTGAATATGTAAAAGCTATTCAAACTAAAACTCATTATAAAACTCCTTTGTTCATTCAATTTCGCTAGTAGTTCCACAATACCACGATCGTTACGGAAGGTTTTGTGTCAAGTTTATTGTTGAGAAACCCACCACCATAACAAATATTTAAATTAGAAATAAAATATTAAAAAATAATAGGACAAAAAAAAATTTAAACAAATATAAAAGTCAGCTGGACTGGAAACGAACAAAAATCGAGTTCACTATAAGTAAATCATAGCCCTCTATTTCAATTAATATTTACTAAATTTAATCCAAAAAGCAAGGGAAATGATAGACTCGGCAAGGTCTAGGCAATATGGAGTGGCAGCCCCTGTGGCCGCATCAACACTAATAGAGGACATTATTGTGTCGGCAATAGCAAAGGATGCCCTCATAATAAAACTAAGGCAAGGCGGCTACGAAACTGATATCATTAAATAAAACATAAAGAAGATGGAGAAAGTGATAACTTTCTTAGAAGGCTAATACATGTTACAGATGAAGTTGGCAAGATGCGAGACGATATTCTTATATATGACAAAGCCGAAGTTGAAATTGGTGCCTAAAAAATGAGGTTGATGCAGATGCATTCTACTTTCCCGTAGTCATCGGGATATGAGAGTGTGATGAGTTGGACTTGTATTTTTTTTTGAAATATTATTTAGTTTTGAGGAAAAATTATTATAGTTAATGATATTACTTTAAACCCCATATTGTATTAATCCAATTTCTACAATCATAAACTAGACAAATCTTTAGAGCTATCTAGAAAATGGATAAGGATTAATTTAATGTGGAATAGTCAAGATAATAAATTATAGCATTAGATTAAAGTATGGGTGGCAAAATCTTTGTCATTGGTTACTATTATAAATAAGTGTTGTAATATCACACTTGTATCAAACAAAAATAAAAAGCATCTCTCCAAATAAAATATTGCCTCCGTTCCTAAAGATTCCCACTCTCTCCCAAATTCCTAATATTTCTCCACCAAAAAACCATCTAATTTCCAATAATTTATAAACTATTAAATCTTATTTACCCCGACTTGCTTCTTGCTACATTTTTTACTATTATCGTCTGTTCTCATCACCATCCTCAATTCCGAGCTACCAGAAATAATGATTTCCTTAAAAGAGGATGATTACATAATCCATAACTCTTAAATAACTTGTCTATAGTATAACATTAAATGATCATACCCTTTATTTGTTTTAACCATACAAAAAAAGTTAGCAAGTTTGCCAGACCCATTCGTTTCATTTTCAATAACTCTGAGGTAAAAAAATAAGAAAGAAAAATGGGTAAAATAAGAAAGAAGCATGGCAAACTAAGTGATTAATGCATGGATAGAGAAAAAAGACTCAAAGAATATAAGTACCAGTCCAGTATCAAACATTTTGCAAACTTAAATTCCGAAATCTCGTTGAAGCCACATAACATCATTGTTAGCTCCATAGATAACCTTAATTAAATTAATTGTATTATTTTCAGTATTAAGTATTAACTCAAAGCAACTATGACTAATATTTGCTTTATTTTACTTGGGTCTTTGAATAACCGTTTAAGGTATGGACCGACCCAAATACAATGTTTTACAACATTTATGATAAAATCTCTAGTTCTAGTGGATATTTGTATGAAATATGTAAGTCACAGAGAAGTCCTGCTAGTACTGTGTTCCAAATCAACTTGGAAAGATGTAGCATAAGTTAAAATCCTAAATAAGACGATATTAAGTCAAAACACCTGCACAAAACAACAATACGAAATTACTCCTTCTCTTTTTATATTTTTCTTTTTATAAAATGCAATGAAAATAAAATCATTAAACCAAGCAAATTGGATAGCAACAACTTAATTGCCTTCCCCGACAACGGCGCCAAAAACTTGTTCGCGTGTGTGACACACACTAGTGCAAGTGCACACTATCACAAGTAATATAAAACGGAGTATTCTCCGAGTATCGATTCCACAGGGAAGGGGTAAAGGTGCACAAACACTCAACTCAGTTTAATTGACGAGGGAAAATGATTTGGTTTGTTTAATTATCCTAGGCATGAATTAACAAGGAATTGACAATAAACATAAAACA
>JAPKLW010000333.1:323563-343923 GCA_026898455.1 Plectranthus barbatus | reverse complement strand
TTCTAAATTAATTAACATATTCCTATGCCCAATTCAATTTAGATTCAGCACCAATTTTCACTCTCCTAGGCATTTTTACAAACACAAAACCACATATTCCTATGTATGAAGTGTGCAATATTTGAGGCTTCTACTCTTAGCCTCAATTTTCCCAAATCTAAGCTAAGCATGAATCACAAACATTCAAGCTCCCACAAGAGTTGTAACTGTAAGAATTAAACCACCAAAATATTTAAAACTCCATTCCATTCACAACGCGTAGCAATCCATTCAACTCAAGCAAGTTCATCCATAGCCATGGTCAACTAAATTTGCTCATATTTACAAGGGTAAGAGCTAGATTCATGTTTTGGAAACTGAAATTCATAATTAAAAATGAGAAATTAAAGATAAGGAGGACAAAAGGAAGAATCCCCCTTCGATTAGCTGCAACAAGGGACGATTCCTCAGCCCCAAGCTGGCCTCTCGTCGGCGGTGAAGCTGCAGCTCGTTTCCTTCCTCTGCCTCAGGTGCGTCCCAATTCCAGCTCAGAAATTTCCCCCAGCTCGTTTGTGTGGCATTGGAAAAGTGTGGATGATGTGTTCTTTCTCTATCCTTTGGGCTTTTATATCCTTTCCCAATTCTAGGTTTCCATTTTTTGGAACATTCCCCAAATTGTCCTTGGAAAAATAGGTGAATTTCTGCTGTTTTCGCACACCCAGCTCAGCAAAATTAACTTTTATCCACGTCATTCCCGAATTTGACCAAGTTGACTGGGACTGGTTCAGCTCAACCGTGCTACAGCATCTTCTTTCATTGCTCCAGCATAGGCTTCAAAACATGGTAATTTCCTGCACGGCAATTTCACTCCAAATCCTCCAAAAATATTGTTATTTACTCCAAAATACGAATTAAACATGAATGGACTCAAACAATCAAATACAAGACTAAAACAACACTTATTCGGGTAAACAAAGACGAAAGACTCTCTAAAACGAACTAAAATCAAGAGAATATAACTCTTTTTCAAGAGTTATCACTCATTACCACCAGTGACACTTTCAATCTTATTCTCCCACTAGCCATAATTTTATTCATATTATTTTTCTCCTTCTCATTCACACCAATCTTAGACCCACTACAACTACCCACAATTTCACTCTTATTATTCTTCTTCTTCTCCTCACGTACACTCATCTAAGACCCACTACCACTTGTTATATTTTCACTCATATTCTCCCTCAAATCACTAACACTAGCCACTATTTAACTCATATTCTTCTTCTTCTTATTCACACCCATCTTAGACCATCTACCACTCATCATACTTTCACTCTTATTCTCCCCGACCCATTCTGAGTATCCACAATTTCACTCATATTAGTCATCTTCTCCTTATTCTCACACGTCTCAGACCCACTACCACTGTTCACACTTTTACTCCTATTCTCCCCCGACCCACTACCAATAGCCACACTTTTACTCATAATCTTTTTCTTCTTCCCTTCATTCACTCACATCTTATACGCTCTACCATTAGTCACACTTTCAATCCATTTTCTTGACTCACTACCACTAGCCATACTTTCACTCATATTCTTCTTCTCCTCATTGTCACCCATACACCCACTACCACTTGTAAAACTTTAACTCCTATTCTCCCATGATCCACCACAATTAACCACAATCTCACTCTTATTTTATTCTCATTCACATTTCCACCGATCTTAGACAGACTACCACCAGCCACATTTTCACTCTTATTCTTCTTCTCCTCCTCATTTACACCCATCTTAGACACACTACCACTAGCCAAACTTTTACTCATATTCTTCTTCTTTTCCTCATTCTCATACATCTTAAACTCATTAACAATAGTCATACTTTCACTCCTATTATCCCCCAACCCACTTCTTGCTACATTTCTACACTTATCGTTCGTCCTCATTTCTACACATTTTCACTAATATTCTTCTTCTCATCTTCATTCTCACTCGTCATAGACCCACTACCACTGTTCATATTTTTACTCCTATTATCCCATGATCCACTACCACTTGTCACACTTTCGCTCTCATCCTCCCTTATTTACTATCACTAGTCACACTTTCACTAATATTCTTCTTCTCCTCTACCTTCTCACCCATAGACCCACTACCACTAGTCATACGTTCACTCATATTCTCCCCCGACCCAATACCACTAGCCACACTTTCACTCCTATTTTTCTTCTCCTCCTCCTTATTTCCACTCATCTTAGACCCACTACCACTACCACTCATCTTAGACCCACTACCACTAGCCACATTTTCACTCTTATTCTTCTTCTCCTCCTCATTCACACCCATCTTAGACCCACTACCACTAGTCACACTTTCACTCTTATTCTCGCCGACCACTACCACTAGCCACACTTTCACTCCCGTATTTTTCTCCTCCTCATTATCACCCATTTTAGACTCATTACCACTAGTCACACTTTCCCTCCTATTATCCACCAACCCACTTCTTGATATTTTTTTTACCTTTATCGTTCGTCCTCATCACCATGCCCAACTTCGAGTTACCAAAAACAATGATTTCCTTAACCATTCGAGGGATATCTCGAATTAGATTTTTCGTGATTCCCATATCAATAACTTGAGTCTCCACATGCCTCACCAGGTTTTTGACTATATCTTTAGTGCATCTTTAAAGGTCCATAGACTTATCAGACATTTCCTTATTGGAAGTTCTGGACAATGCGAGTTTAGCTATTATACGTTGGAACCGCTCGAAATGATCCATGATTATTAGTTTCTACCAAAAAATGAAAACTTTAAGAGAGTATTCTGTCGAGAGACCTAACATATATGTGCTAAAGGAATTAAAAGAACATCGGTAGCAAGTTAAGCTATTGGAAGGGATCTCAGTTCTATAACTCTGAACCAAAGCAACCGAGGCAAGATAATGAAGCAACACAACACTAGGAATTGTAAGAATGATTATAGAGGGGTTTTTGTTTATTAGGTGTGAGAGTTCAAAGATGCAAAGTTGAGTCTAGCTTTCTGATAAGCTCATATTTATACTCACTTATCTATATTTTCTCCATTGTTTCAAGTGCATTTTCTTATATTTTTACTTATTTCTGTGCATGAGACTATTTTAGAGGGTGTTATGCTTGTCATGGTAAGATTTTGCAGGTTTTAGGCCGAATTCATCGAAAACCCGTACCGAAAGCAGATGATGTTCAAAGAAACAGTCACGAATTCTTCCACTCGTGGAATCCAAGCTAATGGAGCATGGAAAGAGAAATATCTTTGAATTAGCTTTCCAACGCAACTGGAATCAAGTCGATCGAAGTTCGGGAGCAAAAGATATGGCCAAAACCGTGAGACTGCGTAGAAGGGGATCGACACATGCATTTCTGTCGATCAAAATTCTCCCTGTCGATCGACAGGGAGAACAAAGTTGCAGTATTGACACAAATTCAGCCCGGATTTTGACTTGGAGGTTGTGTCGATCGACAGTCTGCCTGTCGATCGACACAGAGGCTCGATATGGAGATTTTTGCCTGTTTTGGCAGTTTTTGCTATGTTAGCCCAATTTCACTCCTCTATAAATACTCTACCTTATGCACGAAATTTAGGCTTTGATCTCTGTTTTTTATGCATTATTGCACTTAGAATAATTGAGCTTTGGAGTTTTTACAAGACATTCAAGGTTCCTCTTTATTTGTAAGTTCATTAATAACATGTTTGCTTTATTTATAGTCATGTTTTGTGGCTAGAACCCTAGCAGGTTCTAGGGTTATGATTTATTTTCTGATGCATGTTAATTGATATCAACTCTCTAAGCGTGGATTAATTCTCTGATTTAATTTTATAATCTAGATTAAAAGAAGGACCGAGAAGTAAATTGAGATCTAGGTTTATAGTTAATAATTTATGGATCGAGAGATGAAAATTATTAACAGGAAAAGAGAATTAATTGTGTTTGTTTTCTGTCTGAAAAGAAAGAAACCTACATAGGAATAATTAGATAATTATGAGATTGATTAATTTGGTGTTCTTGAAACCGAGAGAAGATAGTCACTAATTCATAATCTAGGATTTAAATTGCCCGACCAAGGAATTAAATCCACAAAAATCTATGTTTTCCCCATTGCTGAGTTGAGTGATGTTTGCATGTTGATGATTAGATGATCAGCCCTAGGATCCGTGCTTCTCTTTAATTGTTTTCTTTTCAAACCCTTTATTTTATTGCATTGTCATCTTTCAGTTTCCAAACAAAACCCCTTTTTCAAACTCCTCAAACTTCTATGCTCTTAAAACTATAGCTAGTGTTCTGGATTTTTCATTGCACAGTCTCTGTGGGATCGACCACCTAAGGGTGTAAAAATTATTTGCTTGCTGCTAGAAATAGCTCATCAAATTTGGCGCAAAGAGAAACAAGGCACAAACATGGACGAAATGCCACCTTTGGAGGAGACCAATGCACAACTCATCACTCAAGAGAATGCCACCTTGCTTTTCCATGAAGTCAATCAGATGAAAGACATCATCAAGCAGCTTATGGTGGAGAGGGCAGCAAAAAGGCACGAGGCTGAAAGAAGAGAAAGAGAAAGAGAAAAACGCCAACCAGAGGACTCCGATGATGAGGACCCCAACGCGATGGCCAAGAAGTACAGACCACAACCCGGGAATGAGGGATTTGTTATTGGTATCAATGCCAATAACTTTGAACTCAAGACCGACCTCATTCATATGGTTCAGCAGAACCAATTTAGTGGCCGAGCAGTGGAGGATCCCTACACTCATCTTCGTATTTTCTTTGAGGTATGTGAAACAGTCAAACAATCTGGAGTGACTCAGGATGTTATTCGCCTACGCCTATTTCCCTTTTCACTTTGGGATCATGCTAGGACTTGGTTTACCTCTCTTGATTGCAGCAGCATCCACACTTGGGCTGAACTCCGAACAGAGTTCCTCGCTGCGTTCTTCCCACCATCAGTCATTATTCAGAAAAAGATGGAGATCCTACACTTCCACCAGAGATTGGATGAGTCCATGTTCGAAGTTTGGAGCAGGTGGAATGAGTTGTTGAGGAGCTGCCCAGGCCATGGAGTTGATCTCGAGGAGCAAGCCCACATCTTCTACAGAGGGATGAATGAGAGCACCCAAGTAGCCGTTGACTACGCCACGGGAGGTTCTCTGATGAGCAAGTCACCCAAAAAGGCCCTCAAGCTTTTCAAGAAGATGGCGCTGCATGCTCAACAATGGTCCAATCCAAGGAGACCGCAAGTCCGGGCAGTGGAAGCAAAAGAAGATGACACCTTGAAGAAGGAGATCGAGAAGCTCAAGGGGGAGGTTGAAAAACTTACTACTTCTGCTTCTATTTCCATTGTGCAGATTGACCCTATCGCCGACGTGAACTACTTGCGTCGTGATGGCTACCAAAATCAATACCGGCAAGGGGGATACCAACACTACCATCCAAAACCTCACCCAAGCTTCTCCTACTCTCAGTCCGACACTGCCGAGCAGCTCCCTCCTGATTTTGATGTGCAGAATGGAGAGATTGTGGAGAAGAAGAAGGAGAGCCTTGACGAGCTCAAGAACTTCATCAAAGCCTCAGATTACCGAGTTGGGAAGATCGAGAAAGAAGTGGTAGAAATCAATACCAAGGTGGACATACTTGGAAAGTACGTGAAGATCATAGAGACTCAAGTCAGTCAAATTGCCACCTCACTTGGTGTGCAACACATTCCTGGAAAGCTGCCAAGCACCACCGAGGCGAATCCCAAGAACCAAAAGGACTGCAAGGCTGTGAAGTTGAGATCCGGAACGAGCTACAAAGGTCCAAGCATGCCCCAAAGCAAGTTTGGGGGGAGAAGGAAAAATAACCCGCAGAGCCGTCCTCTATTTCGATCGACAGGCAGCCTGTCAATCGAAATAAAGGATAGGAGTCAGAAATCGACACAGATTTAGAAGAGCAGATCGACTGGACTGTAGTGGGTGTGTCGATCGACACACCCCCTGTCGATCGAAATCCAGGACAAACATGCAAAAAATCTTCCCAGTCGACACAACAGTCTTTCCAGCACGATTCCTCAAGTTCTGAAGCTGCCAGACCACCTCCAATGCCCTTTCCACAGCGCTTTGCCAAGCAGAAGGAGGATTCCAAGTTCTTACGCTTTGTCGAGAACTTGAAGAAGGTACGCATTAATCTGCCTCTAATTGAAGCTCTTTCTAAAATTCCAGGTTACATGAAGTATCTCCGCAAGCTGATGAGCGAGAAGAAACATTTCGTGGAGAATGCAACCGTGAAGCTTCATGAGCAGTGCAACATGGTCCTACAGAAGAAACTTCTAGTCAAAAGAAGTGATCTAGGATGTTTCACCATCCCAGTTGAGATCCGGGGGGGGGTCAAGTTCGAGAAGGTGTTGTGCGACACTGGTGCCAGCATCAACCTAATGCCCTTCTCTATCTTCCAGCACCTCAAGATTGGAGAATTGAGGCCGACTACAATCACTTTGCAGATGGCAGACTGATCTGTGTCTCGCTCCAAAGGTATAATTGAGGATGTTCTCATTCGTGTGGGTCATCTAATTTTTCCTGCAGATTTTGTAGTCTTGGACATGAAGGAAGATGACAGCACTCCCCTCATCTTGGGAAGGGAATTCTTGGACACTAGTGCTGCTCTGATTGATTGCCGTAGTGGAGAGATCACTCTTCTAGCAAATGAGGAAAGGATCACATTCAAGCTCGACACAAGCCGGCAACAATCCGAATGCTTCAGAATCACATCCCGAGAGGAAGCAGATGAGGAGGAAGAAGAAAAAGCAAGTGAGGAGTTCAAAGAAGACCAAACCGCTCAAAGATGGGAGCGAGGGAACGAGTCGGCAAAATTGTCAATTACACCATCTCTGCTCGAGCTCACAGTTGTCATCCAAGATCGGTGGGTCTATATGGTGGATTCCAATGGAAGGCGAGTGCGTTCTAGCCCGCCTTGGTTCTGAAAAGTGGTATCGTCGAGCTACGACGTTAACTAAAGCACTTATTGGGAGGTAACCCAACTTTTATATGCTTTCCTTTCATTTCTCGTTGTTTTCTTTTCGATTATCGTCTTTCCTTCTGTTGGTGTGTTTAACTTTATTTTTGAATTTCTGTTTTGCATTTATTTTATGTTATTTTCGAAAAAAAGATTTGAACAGTGGAGGATCGACCTCTGTTTCAATCGACAGGGCCCCTGTCGATCGACACAGAGGTAAACACAAAGCAAGTTGACAGAAGGCTCTGTGTCGATCGACACAAAGTGCCAGATTCACCGATTTCTTTGTCACACAGCGCTGATTCTTCTAGTGGATAAAAAGTTGATGTCTGAGATCAATAGTCAGGTACAAGTTCTGTTTCTTGTCTGATTTTCAAATTTTTTCTTACTTTCCGAGTTCGAAATAAGTTTGGGGGGATGTGGACAAGAAACTCGAACTTATCTATCCCTTTACTTGCTTTATTTTTATTGCATTTATTTGATTTGGTGTGTTTAAATTTATGCCTAGGAAAGAAATATAGATACTGTGTGAGGAAAATTTTTATTGAGTAATTAAACCCTCTTGCATTATATGTGCAGTTTGGAATCGATCTTTGATAAGTTGATTTGATTTCAATTGTGGTTTATTTGCCTATAAATGTAGAATAGCGCATGATAGGGTCTGATTGAAACTTACACTTGCATGATGTTTGAGTGGATTGAAGTTGACTAAGGAAGAAATATTTGAACCCAAGTGAGGTTTGAGCCTTATTTTTGTTCATGTGAGATTCGCATGTATGTTTTTATTTCTCTAGAACTTGCTTTTGTTCTGTTTTGAGACTGCATAGTGTGCACAATGATAGAAAATGATCTTAGGCCGTCTTTGTTAGCCAAATTATCCCAAACATTGTCCTTTGTGAAATTTTATCCCTAGATTAGCCCCTTTAAGCCTGTTACTTTTTCTTTCTTGGTCTATGAGTTAAGAAAAACATTGTAGTTCTATTTTGTCTATGAGATAGTGCTATGAAAAAGGTGAATTGTATCATATCTATAGGATTTGTGTGAAATAAGGATAATTGTTATAAGTGGATGGGAAAATTTTAGATTGGTGAGCAAAAGAAGGTTGGGCTCTAGAAAAAGAAAAAAAAAAGTTGTGTCCTTATAAGCTCAAATCATTAAATAAAATTTTTAAGAGCATAAAAGGACTAGAAAAAATGAGCCTTGATTTGTGTTGAAATTTATAGGAGATTGGTGGATGATGAAAAGATATTGGTTGGATTTGTTGAGAGTCATGAACTCAATTGGTTTAGTCACTTGGTCATATTTCCTTACCTTTCACAAATACCTACATTACAACCTTATCAAAAGTCCTTTTTGATTCTTGATTTGTGTGCACATTTGAGCAGTGGAGATTTTAGAACTTTTGCAACCTATGGTAGAAATCTCTTCATACATGTGAGTGCTTTCATCAAAATCCAAACACTTGTGTGATTGAGCGATACACTTCCTTGTGAGTCTTCCGAAGCTGATGGATTTCTTATCTCTTTCAAACTGCTTGTGTGATGTGGATTGACGATCTCTGATTGTGATGAATCTTTTGAGGCATTGCACTTTCAACTACTTGAGATTTCTTTTCTTTGATTGAGGACAATCAAGTATTCAAGTTTGTGGGTTTGGTAAGCTCATATTTATACTCACTTATCTATATTTTTCTCCATTGTTTCAAGTGCATTTTATTATATTTTTACTTATTTCTGTGCATGAGACTATTTTAGAGGGTGTTATGCTTGTCATGGTAAGATTTTGCAGGTTTTAGGCCAAATTCATTGGAAACCCGTATCAAAAGCAGATGATGTTCAAAGAAAAAGTCACGAATTCTTCCACATGTAGAATCTGAGCTAATGGAGCATGTAAAGAGAAAGACCTTTGAATTAGCTTTCCAACGCAACTGGAATCGAGTCGATCGGAGTTCGGGAGCAAAAGATATGGCCAAAATCGTGAGACTGCGTAGAAGGGGATCGACACATGCATTTCTGTCGATCGAAATTCTCCCTGTCGAACAAAGTTACAGAATGACACAAATTCACCCCAAATTTCGACTTGGAGGTTGTGTAGATCGACAGTCTGCCTGTCGATCGACACAGAGGCTCGATATGGATATTTTTGCCTGTTTTGGCAGTTTTTGCTATGTTAGCCCAATTTCACTCCTCTACAAATACTCTTCCTTATGCACAGAATTTAGGCTTTGATCTCTGTTTTTTATGCATTATTGCACTTATAATAATTGATCTTTGGAGTTTTTACAAGACATTCAAGGTTCCTCTTTATTTGTAAGTTCATTAATAACATGTTTGCTTTATTTCTAGTCATGTTTTGTGACTAGAACCCTAACAGGTTCTAGGGTTATTATTTCTTTTCTGATGCATGTTAATTGATATCAACTCTCTAAGCATGGATTAATTCTCTGATTTAATTTTATAATCTAGATTAAAAGAAGGACGGAGAGGTGAATTGAGATCTAGGTTTATAGTTAATAATTGATGGATCGAGAGATAAAAATTATTAACAGGAAAAGAGAATTAATTGTGTTTGTTTTCTGTCTCAAAAGGAAGAAACCTACATAGGAATAATTAGATAATTATGAATTGATTAATTTGGTGTTCTTGAGACCGAGAGAAGATAGTCACTAATTAATAATCTAGGATTTAAATTGCCCGACCAAGGAATTAAATCCACAAAAATCTATGTTTTCCCTATTGCTGAGTTGAGTGATGTTTGCATGTTGATATGATTAGATGATCAGCCCTAGGATCTGTGCTTCTCTTTAATTGTTTTGAAACCCTTTATTTTATTGCATTGTCATCTTTCAATTTCCAAACAAAAACCTTATTTCAAACTCCTCAAACTTCTATGCTCTTAAAACTATAGCTAGTGTTCTGGATTTTTCATTGCACAGTCTCTGTGGGATCGACCACCTAAGGGTGTAAAAATTATTTTCTTGTTGCTAGAAAATAGCTCACCACTTTCATCCCGTTGACATGGGGTAGTTACGCTTTTTCTCCCACCTAAGATATACATTCAGAGGTTTATGGTTCATTGATTATTGCGCATACTTTGCTCTTTACTACACTACACTCTTCTCCCTCTCTCTCTCTGCCATGAAAATACTTATTTATGAGACAAAAAGGTCTCCCATATTTATGTTTCATCATTAAATTTATTAATTTTTATTTTATGGAATATATTTTGTTAGGAACTAAGTTTTAGTTCCCTCCTTAATTTGATGTTTTGATATGTCAAAACTCACTTTAGCACTAAGTTTAGATTTCTATTTTGTAATCCATGTATAGGACTAATTGTTTTGTAACAGAACTTAGGTGCTGAAGACCAAACAAAGAACTTGCTTAAGATTTGAAGAAGTGTTCGTGCTTGAAACTTGGTTTTACCAAGTATGGCCAAGGCCTATACTGAGTTTGGGCACTCTGTATAGAGGAACCCATACTGACTTATAAGAAGTTAGTATGAGAGACAGTTTGCCATACTCACTTGTGAAGTTAGTACGAGGGTAGTCTATACTGACTAATGGAAAGTTAGTATGGTGACTTAAGTTTCTAAGCACGTGGAACACAAGAAGAACCAAACTTAGTCAGACTCCAAGACATTTGATTGCTAAGTATAAGTCAATACGAGGAAGTCCATACTTGGATTACTCGGACTGAAATTGAGCCTGACAAGAGCAGGTGGAAAGTACATGAAGTACATATGTTTTAGAGCAGAGCATAACAGAGCAGAGTAGATCTAACGTATGGGCTATGATTGGAAAACATTCTCCATGTCTCTAACGACTGGATTAATGTGTCTAATGAGCAGATTTCAAATCATTTGAGGAATCGCCTATAAATACCCCGACATTTCGAATGAAGATGGAGGTTGAAACCCTGAGTATCTGAATTCTTTGAAAAGAAAAGCCATTACTTTGCCATTGTTTCTACTCAAGCTTACTGATTACTCCGTGATTCTATTCACGAGACTTGAGTTTCTGACTCAAGTTAATCATCCGTGCTACGTGGTTCAAAGCACGAGGCTAAGCATTAAAGCTTAAGCTATCCCTTGGTGAATATATCCTTCAAATATATATTCACAGCAGTCAGTTCCCCTCTGGGTTTCTGACTATCATAGGCTTTTGCCAACCTTTCTAAGTTCTAGGAAGAACAACAAACATCCAACCACCAAAGAGAAGGTTGCGTGGTGCGTCCTTACTTCGATTTGAAGACTAAGCTTACATGGAGTTCCTAGGCGAGTGACCACAGCAGACCGAGGGATGGAGTGCCGACGGGCTGTGTATAGATCATAAGGAGGCTTGAATCATACTTAGTGAATTTCCCAATTCATTTCGGAAGAGTGGACGTAGGATATTTCAGATCCAAACCACTATAATATCCTAAGTCTTTACTTGCTTTATTTTAGCTTTGCATACTTAATTTCTTCAAAACTTACTTTTAAACCTTCAATACTTGTCCAAGTATTGAAGTGTATATTTGAGAAACTTATTTAAGAACTATCAGACCTAAACTTAATCTTTCAGAACCCTAAACTGAATTCCAGTCAGTTTAGGAGAACAAGTGCAATATAAACTTACTTCAGCTGCATATAAAACTCTCTAATTTCGGGACCAGCAAGTGGTATCACGCGCCAAGGTTCTTACAGACCAAGGTTATGTTGAGTCGCATAGGACCAGATCAATTTTTCCTTGCACTTTGTTTGCTTTGCATTTAAGCTCAGGTACACAGAGATTGCACATATTACAAAGCTCCCCAAGTACACCCCATAAAATTTCAACATATGGAAGAAGCGCTCGCTGATCATGCTGAAGAATGTCCATCTAGAGATGGCAGAGGTTCTGTCCACCAGACCCATCAAAATCACAAAGGTGAACACTCAGCTCGGAGAAACTGCAGGCCCAGAGATAGTTGACAAACCCTACGCTGAGAATCCGCTCTCAGCTGGATTCAGTGGCTATGGAGCTCATTCTTCAATCCCTACCAGAGCCACTGGTTGTCGATGCTCTTGCCTATGACAATGCCAAGCATATGTGGGATTTCCTTGGCACTCTCTGCCAAGAGACCGACCAAATGAAGCGAAACAAGCTTCAGAATTGTGTAGATTATGAATCATTTCAAATGCTTCCAGGTGAAAATATAACATCAATGGAAGCTAGATTTAATGGCATTATTTGTGAACTGAAAAACTCAGAGAGAGAGTATAACATTATAGACGTTAACGCGAAAAACCTCTCAAAAATGGCCAAGGAAGACTGGTTCGTGAAAGTCACAAGCTTAAAAGAGAAGGATCTCTCCAAGATGACCACGAAGGATGTGTTTGCCCAGCTTTAAGCCCACGAGTGAGACATTCAAATGGTGAACAAGAATGAAGTCTTGCGGAATGTCAGCACGCAGCCCGGAGAAGATGCTACCTTCTTCGTGAAAAAGAACTTCAAGAAGAGACCACCGAAACCCTATCATTCTGATAAATCTTTTGGTCAATCCTCAGGTACAAAGTCAGCACTAACAATTTTCTACCAGAAGAAGGAGGAAGAGAGCTCGGTGGCCGAGCTTGAAGAACAGATGAAGAAGCAAGCCAAGCTTATGGAGAAAGCTAAAGCCAAAACTGACAGTTTACAAAGAGGTGAACAGAAGTTCAGTGAAAGACCTCCGAATGCATGTTTCAAATGCAACTCCCCCAATCACCTCAAGTATGAGTGCTCGATGGTATCCAAGGAGGAGAGGGAGTGCCTGAAGAGGATATTTGAGAAGAAAGATTCAAAAGATATTGCTAAAGCCATGCTTTCCAGAACTGAGGTGCCGAACATCTCAGATAATGATGATGACTACTACACTTCAGACGATGAGGCCGCACAAGAAGCATTCCTAGTGCCGATGGCCAAACTCGGAGATAAGGACTCTGAATATAAAGAAGAAGGAACCGAAGCTGAGTCGCATAATTTGGTAAACACCCAATATTTTTTTGAATAAGATTACATGTATTAAACTCACACACCCATATGTCCCCAAGGAAGCTCGAACCTGTAACCTCTAGGTCCAGGCAAGGTGCTTTCACCCAAAACTTAGTTTCAATTCCTGTAGCATGCATAGAGAAGGACTCTGAATCTCATTGCTCGGATTTAGAGGATGTATTGAACAAAGAATTTTCAAAATTTTGTAAGTTAAAAAATGTTTTAGCTGGCGAGAATGCCTCACTGAAACTTCATATTTCAAAATTGACTGACAAGATCAAAGGATCGAGGTCAGTAAGTGATGAGCTAGCCAAGCTCAAAGATGAACATTCCTCCCTTCTTACAAATTGTAAAAATATTTATGAGCTCTTTAAAAAACAAAATTGCTCAAGATCAGAAGGTGATTTGCTCTCTATACTCAAGTTCTAGCAAGGTTGTTGAGGCCTTGAATTTTCAAAGAAATCCTTTAGAAAAATCAGGCTTAGGTTTCAATGAGGATAACACGAGAAGTCATGCATCAACTTCTCAAACTAGAAGTCTAAATGATCATCATTTTAAGAATGATTCTACTTTAGAAGTTAAGGTAAAGGAATTGTCAAATCAGGCAAAATCCTCAAGTCGGCCTATCAGGGCAAGGGACAAAAGTCAGTTCCAAAACTAAGTACTGCACCCAAGCTTAAAAATAATTTGACTTCTAAGTCAAAGAAACCTGAGATGAAGTCGATGATGCTCAAGAAATGGGTCAAGTAGACCGTTCCTAATGCAAGAAAACCCACTTGAGCAGCCAAGACTGATCTTTGCAAGAAGTCAGTTTCATTTTCGGTTTCTAGTTCTCTGCTCATACTTCTTATGAGAAGAAAACTTATCCTTATAGGAGGGATACCTATACGAGGTTTGAGCCCTATCATTTTTCCATTCCAAGGGCTAGTAAGACTGCACACCCCAAGACTTGGTTTTTGAGAACCCAACCAAAACTTAGTCTCGAGAATCTTAGTTTCCAGAAAGTCAGTTGCAGGAAACCTAGTTCCAAGAAACTCAGTTTCTGGTAAGGTTTCACACACTCACTCTATTCTTTCTCATGTGCATTCCAATTGCATACATTATTTTGAAGGAAGAGAAAGGCGGAGAAGGTTGCTACACCTAAGCTTAAAGTGAAGCAAGTATGGATTCCTAAGGGATGGATCCATAAGACTAACCAAGCAGGACCCGCAGAAGCTCGGGGTACCTAAAGTCTAACCTTTTCGATTTTGCAGGTACAGGGTCACCAAAGTCAGCTCAAAAAGAAGAAGAGAGCATGAATTTTGGATAGTGGGTGCTCCGTCCACATGACTGGAGAAAAGGAACTCCTCTTAAACTTGGAAATGGCGAGAGGACCCCCTATTGTCTTTGGAGATAGTTCAAACGGGAGAGTAATCGACAAAGGATACTTGAAGTATAATGGGATCACCATCAACAATGTATCCTTAGTCACCAACCTCAACTAAAATCTAATAAGTATCAGTCAGCTTATCCAATCTGGATATGAGGTGACTTTTGCTGAAGATGATTGCTGAATCAAAGACAATATAAAGAGATCGTTCTTAAAGGAATGAAGAAAAAGGAGTCTATATATTGTGGATTGGGAGAGCGGACAACCTGACACGTGCCTTGTCGCTACAAGTTAGTCCCAAGAAGGAGTAAACTGGCTATTGCATAAGAGGCTTAGCAATCTGAATTTCCAATCTATCAGACACCTTGCCAAACACAAGCTTGTGGAAGGTCTTCCTCAGACTAATTTCAAGAAGGAAGAAGGTGTCTACAAAGCATGCAAGATGGGGAAGCAAATCAAAACTTCAATCAAGAATTGCCCCATCACAACAAACACGAATAGGATCCTAGAACTACTAAACATGGATCTGTTCGAACCGGTCAAACCTCTTACCATTGGAGGAAAGAGATTTACTCTCGTTGTGGTAGATGACTACTCGAGATACACATGGGTGAGGGTGATGAAGACCAAGGTTGACGTGAAGATTCAGCTACCAGAGCTCATCCTTCAAGTCCAGAACAACAAGAGAGTCACAGTAAAGAGGATCCGATCTGACAATGGAACTGAGTTCTGTAATAGACCTCTTATGGGTTTTTGTGCAAATGCTGGCATTGCACACAAGAAGTCAACTCCAAGAACCCCCCAGTAGAATGGTCTTGCCGAGCAAAGAAACAAAACACTGAAAGAGATAGTGGGGACCATGCTTGCTGAAATAGGTTTAAAGGAAGGCTATTGGGGAGAAGCCTTGATGACGACGTGTTATACACAGAATAGAAGTGCCATCAACAGTCGCCATCATAAAACCTCATACGAGGTCTATAATGGTCGTAAGTGTTCTATAGCTCATGTACGCACTTTCAGTTCCCCATGTTACATCCATAATAATTAGAAGTCTAAGTTATATACTTTTAGTCCCAAGGCGGATGCATGTGTGTTCCTTGGTTATGGACAACCTTCATAAAAGCGATACAGAGTACTTAACAAGACCACCGGACTTGTGGAAGTAACATGTTCTGTTGTATTTGATGAGTCTATCTTAGTGCACAGGACTTTGAAGGACCTGGAGTTTGGTGATCATGAGATCAAAGATTCATGTGAGAAACTTAGTTCTGAAAAGGAATTATCCAATAAGGCTTCTCGGCCTAGATCTATGAATGATCATTCAAGTATTCCAGAGGACCAAACCGGTGATGCAACTAACCTTGCTGAGGCCATAGATTCACTAACAATCAATGACATCAATCAAGGGGGAACTTCAAGCTTACAAGAAGGAACTCAGTCTGGCGGCAAGCTGAAATTGAGTTGCCACCCCAAACTAACTTACTTGAAGATGGAGAAGTTCATCCCGAATAAGCTCAACCTGAAGTGAATCAAGAAGAAGATCAAGGAGTTCAGATCATTGAGATTGTCACTGGAGAAGAAGGTCTAAGTCCAGAAGATGAAGATCAAGTTCTTATTTCAGAAGATCTAGCCATGGTGGAATCAAGCATTACTCAAGTTCTAGTATCGGGCACAGACGGTACTGACTATCCTGGAACATTTGTTCAACCTCTTGAAGTAACTCAGCTCCAGAGACCTAAGTGGTTGAGACACCATCCAGAAGAAGCCGTACTTGACAACATAGCCAACCCAGTACGCACGAGACAAGGAAGTTCATTACTTACTTGTTTTATCTCTCAGAATCTAGAGCCTACGAAGATTGGAGATGCTCTGAAGTCAACTGACTGGATCAATGCCATGCAAGAGGAGCTTGCTGAATTCAAGAGAAATGAAGTATGGTACTTGGTAGATCGACCAAGCCATCATTCAGTCATTGGCACCAAACGGGTATTCAAGAATAAGAGAGACGAGACGAGAACATAGTAATGAATAAATCAAGGCTCGTGGCAAAGGTGGTATGTTGGGATCATCCTCCTCACTCTGATTGTGTTGTGGCTCCGTGTTGATGATTGTGCTTTTCTTTTCCTTGCTTTTCCTTCTCTGGATAGTGGCCTTGATTTCTGGGTTGAAAGCTTCGAGGGGTTTTCCTAGATCCCTCGTGTTCATGCAACTTAAGAAAAGACACAAAAAAATTAGCTGTGTTGATCGACAGGGGCTGTGACGATAGACTCGAATGTTGCAGATGTGTCGATCAACATGGAGAGAGTCGATCGATATAGAGGACAATTCTTAGAAAATACACACGCACAGAAAACAGGGCTTTTGTTTGATATTTAAAGATGACAATGCAGAAATTAAAGGGATTTTGAAAACAATAATTAAAGAGACTGATTCCAAGACAGATGATCAATTCATCAACATGCAATTTCATCAACCCTGCAATGGTGAATAATTAGATTCAAATGGATTAAATTCTGTGTTTGGCAATTTAAACCTAGATTACTAATGTGTGGCTATCTCCTATCGATCTTAAGAACACATCATTAATCAATCTCGATAAGTGTCTTATTAAATCCTACAATTTGAATCTTCCTTTTAAGACAGAAAACAATTGCATTCAATTCCCTCTTCCTATTATAAATTCTCACCTCTCGGTCCTTCAATTAATAACTACAAATCTAGATCAATTTCATCTCTCGATCCTTCATTAATTCTAGATTCGATTAAATCAAAACCAATAATTGAACCATTCTTTAGAGTTGAATCAATTAAACATGCATCAAGAAAGATTATCAAAGCCCTAGAATCTGCTAGGGTTTCTAGCCACTAAACATGATTATAAATAAAGAACACATATTATTAAAGTTCATAAATAACTTACAAAGAAAATAGGAACCTTGAAGTCTTCAAAAACTACAATGTTTAATTCAAATATAAGTAAAAATAATGCTGAAAATTAAGTGTAAAGATTGATTAAGGATGATAATTTTCGAGCCCTAGGGGAGTAATATTTATAGAGGAGAAAGACATCTCAACAAGGTATTGGGCTAAAATACTGAAAATATCCAATTTGGGCAAAATTATCCTTTTCGGCCTCGGTGTCGATCGACATGCGACATGTTAATCGACACAAGCATCATGCATTGATTTATTTTCTGGCCTCAATCTCGATTGATCTTCAACCTTCGTGTCGATCAATACCGCCGGTGTCGATCAACTTGAATGCCATGTCGAGCCCTTCCTTCTGGTGCTGCTTCCGGACGACATTGACCCTCTGTATTTGGTTGACATCCATCCTGTCGGACGACACATAGGGTTTTGCTTGGGATTTTGGCTTGTCTTCCACGTCGGTAGATATCCCGTGTGTCGACTGAAACAACAGCTTTGTCATATCGGCTCTTTTCATCACTTGATCACTTTTTAGCCTCAAAACCTGCAAAAACTCACCATTGCTAGCATAACATCCTCTATAATACACTCATGCACGAAATAACTAATAACTAAACCTAAATGCACTAAAATAAGGGAGAAAAACATAGATAAGTGAGTGTAAATACGAGCTTATTACTGGCAGAGTTGGCTGAGTTTCCTCTTTCTTAGCTTTGACATTCAACAATAACTTCTGCAACTTTTTCATTTTCTCCTCCAGCTCACTGTTGGAACACTAAGTCTCCTTTGATTGAGACCCACTTGCTGAGGAGGTCTCCTTTGCTGGAATGGGTTGAGCTGGACAATCTGTATGAAACGTCTTCTTTGTTTTCCATTTCGGAGCATCTCTCTTGATGAAGTTTGCTGAGTCCTCAACTTGGTTCTCAACGGATGTTACAACCCTCACAACTTCATTTTTGTTGGTCTGTAAGATATCTCACTCATGGGCCTGAAGCTGAGCAAATAATTCTTTCATTGTCATCTTAGAAAGACCCTTCTCTTTTAGGCTTGTCACCTTGACAATCCAATCATCTTTAGGCATCTTCAAGAGTACCTTTGCATTTATATCTTCAATATTGTACTCTCTCCCCAGGTTTTTTAACTCACAAATGATGGAGTTAAATCTTGCTTCCATTTGTTTTATAATTTTGACAGGAAGCATCTGGAACGATTCGTACTTATCTACGCACTGTTGAAGCTTGTTCCTCTTCATTTGATCTGTTTCTTGACATAAGGTGCCAAGAAAGTCCCAAATTTGTTTGGCGTTGTTATACTCCCAGGCTTCGACCACTAGAGGATCTGGTAGAGCATTTAGGATCATTTTCATAGCCATAGAGTCTAGTTGTGAGCGTATTCGATCTTCGCTGGTCCACTTAGCGTATGTCTTATCTACTAACTCTGATCCTTCTGCATTATCACTAAGTTGAGTATTCACCTTCGTGATTTTGATTGGTCATTCTTCGATCATGTACACCATTTCTGGGTGAATATTCTTTAGAGTGATCAACGATCTCTTCTTCCAGATGTTGTAAGTTTCTAGAGAGTACTTTGACAACTTCACATTGTTCGTCATTTCTTGTAACCTGAGCTTAACACAAAACACAAAGAGAGTGCAAGGAAAAATGATCTAGTCCTAAGCGACTCAGAAACAACTAGTCTGTAAAGACCAACCGCTCTAATCCCACTTGTTGGTCCCCGATCAGAGTAATTATTAATGCAGCAAAATATTAAGGATCTTGCACTTAACTTTCTGAGGTATTGACTTAGCAAGTACTTAAAAAGTATGTCTTTAAGCTCGTGAGGTACTTGGGATTATTTCAGATTATACACCAACACTTGAGGTGTTGTGTTGTAAATCAACAAGTAAATATAGTAATGAAACACGAAATAACACAAAGGTTATAGTGGTTCGAACAAATGTTCCATGTCCACTCTACAGTCTGCTGACTTGAATTCACTAGGATTGAGTACAATAGGTCAAGCTTGATCTCTAACTGTAAGCAGCTCCTTTGTCTGGATACAACGCACTTTCAAGCACCTTTGATGGCAATCTTCTCAGCAACTCTCGGAGTGAGGACACACCTCGCAGCCTCTTTGAATACTGGATGTAGGATTTTTATTGTTCTTCGTGGAACTTCTCTCCTTTAAAGCAGTTGCTCGTAATAGTCAATTTTGCAAATCAAGACGATTGCTAAGTTCGTTCTTAGACAGAAAGAACTCTAAAATAATCTCAAAAGCGAGCTTCTAGGGTCTCGTGATGAACATGGGTAGCTTTTGCAAAGCCTCGATTGGTTCTTGATCGGGAATGAATTCGATAGAGTATATGCGTATTTTTGCATGATTGTTGAACTTTTTGTTTCTCTACGAATCCTTCTATTTATAGACGGAGATTCAAACATAAATGTTTGAATATTTTGTCTGTTAGACCCATGTTGTCGAACCGCCAATCCTTCTTCTTTCTTTTTCTGAAAAACACAGAGACGTTTCAGGTCTCTCGATGATTGATTGGCTCTTTCCTTATTTAGCCATCTTCTTAGAATGGATCTCTTAGTTAATTATGGAAATCACCTTTTTATCTCTTGATAATTCAGCTTTTTGATTCAGGAGATTCCTTAAACTCTGGGATTGGAGATTGTCTAATTCGACTGCTTCAGATGATTACTAGTTACTGTCGGAACACCCTGCTAAGTTTGCTATTCTTCTGCCGAGATCTTAGCAACTTTGCTGGGATTCAGCAATCTGTTTGCCATATTTCTTCAGTAGCTTGGTTATTTGCTGAGTGCCTTCAGCAATCTTCATATGTTTGCTAGCATTCTGAGACTTCTTGTTTGCTAGCAACCTTAGTAACTTTAGCGTATGTGCTGAATCCTTCAGCAATCTTCTCGATCTTTGCTGAATCCTTAAGCAAACTTCTCGATCTTTTCTAACTCTATTACAACTCGATCAGAATCATCATATACAAGACTTTTACAATTTCAACACATTTCTAAGTTGCTAGAGACTAGATAATCTAGCTTTGAT